>CACRXK020002529.1:0-42661 GCA_902702795.2 Paramuricea clavata | reverse complement strand
ATACAGATTTGTTATTACGAAAACTTGCGGTTTACAAATGTGATGATTTGACATTATCCTGGTTTAAGTCATACCTGCAAGAAAGAGACCAATGTGTGCACTTTAAAGGATCTTTGTCATCTAAGAAATCTTCTCTGTATGGTGTCCCCCAAGGAAGTATTCTAGGACCTTTATTGTTTATAATGTTTATCAATGATCTTCCATTATATGCCAATTCCAACACAGACATGTATGCTGATGATTCGACAATCCATACAAGTGCTAGAACAGTTGAGGAACTCAATAATAAATTAACTGAGGATATGACAAACGTTCAAGCTTGGTGTACTGACAACAACATGGTAATAAATGACGGTAAAACGAAGGCAATGATGATAACAACATCTCAGCGCGCAGCCACATTAAATTCAAATCTACGAGTAGAATTTACCGGTGTCCAGTTAAAGAATACCAACAATGAGAAAATACTTGGGGTTGTTATGAATGAACATCTTTCCTGGAAACAGCAGATTGACAAAGTAGCAAAATCTCTAATTAAAGGAATTCATCTTCTGAGACAGATCAAAGAATATTTGCCTATTGGTCACCGAGTAATTTACTACAAGTGTTTCTTATAACCTCATGTAGATTATTGCTGTACAGTTTGGGGACAATCATGTCATATTATTCGCATACATAAACTCCAAAAGTTAGCTCTGAGAATTATTTACGACAAACCGAAGCTAACCTCTTCTGGGCCACTATTTAAAGCTGCTGGAGTCCTGCCTATACAGCAAAGAGTTTGCTGATTGGTCAAAAATTTATCGTTATCGTCCAACTGAAAAAAAAATCGCTCAGGTGAGCGATTTTAAAATCGTTATCGTTATCGTCTAACGATAATTTTATCATTTTCGTTGTTGTGTGGACACTAACACAATTTTTTTGCCAATTATCGCGTGTTTACAATTTATCGTATCGTTATCGTTGTGTAGTGTGACCGGGCCTTAATGCTACGAACAGCAATAATGGTATATAAATCATTAAACAACTGGGTACCCAAGTACATAAGTGACTTATTTGTCTTAAAGTCATCAGTGACAAAACGAATTACAAGAAGCGCGGAGAACAACGAACTGTGGATACCGCGAACGAAACTAACAATTAGGCAGAAAACGTTGAAATTCAGTGGTGCAACATTATATAACAGTTTACCACGTGCGACCAGACAATCAACGTCATTAAGCTCCTTTATAATAAGAGCCTATAAATACTTTTTAGATACTTATATATAAGTTATTTGTTTGTACGATTTTTATATGTTCTTGTTGTACTGATGTCCAATTTAATGTGTAGTTTTAATAGTAAATTTGTAATAAGTAGACGATAACAGTTGAACAGAAGGCCCAGTGTAAGATTAGCGTTGCTAAACTGGTTTTTGTATAATTGCACCTTCTTTAAATAAAGTTTATTATTATTATTATTATTATTATTATTGTTTCAGCTCGAATCTGAAACTGAATCTGAATCTACATGAAATTTGAATCTTAACGAAAAATATCCGGGGGCGGCTGACATCCTATCGTCCTTCCATAGCACGATTCCAAACCCTTTTCTGCGAAAAGCAGAGGGCCGTTTCTGAGCATATCAACATTTCGTCATAACTCCTAGTCAGCTAGTGAACATTTGTTGTGAAGACAAATTATACTTGGTCAGTATATCAGTCTAAACGAACTTTTGGGAAAGTATTAATGCCCGCCCGGATTTTTGAATTCAACACAGGTTGTGTTTTGCGAATTTTCCTGCTCAAACAACAAGTTGTTCGACGATAAAATATGCGTCATAGGATTCTATGATAGTCGTAGATGAATGTCTTTTGCAAAAATTACATGGCAATTGGTCGTCGCCGGGTGGTAATGCAAAAAAGTTTACGTGCCTCAATTCGGACTTAACTATTACTTGGTATGCCAGAAAACAAAATACACTTGTGCTTCACGGCGATGCAAGTTTGGCTCTAGCAAATACGTTGATTACAGTGTGTGGGGCACCAACTACATCAAATGAGTTTACGGCGAAACCGAATGCAGTTGAGGATGGCGAATTATCGGATAATATTTGTATGCCGACAATAAGTAGTGTCATAGAGCAAAGGCATAACAACAATACTAACGCGGTTACTGCTGACTCGATTGTTGATATGACTACAGAAATACCTAATCAGTCTTTCAAGAGTGATGTACATTCAGAAAAGCTTAAGGTCAGATCAAATTCACTCCCTTGTAATGTAGTGCATGATTTCGAGCACGGTTGTCAATGCAGGCTGCTAGCAGCAGACCTTGAAGAGGTTAAGCTTGATATGGTGATCATGCAAAGAAATATGGAGTCTAAGATTTTTGCAATCGAAAAGTCGCGGGAGAGCGAAGAAATTAACCAACTTCAAAAGGAACTATCTAATGAAAGGGAAAAATGTAAAAACCTTGAAGCTGATATATCAATTTTAATCCGAGGAAGAAATAAAGAAGTAAACGAATTAAATAACACCATTGTCTCTCTTGAAAATAGACTTAAGTCAAGTGAGGCGATGAATGAATCTTTGAGACAATCGATTATGCAAATGAAAAATCACGCTATAATTGATGAAACAAGCATAACATCAATAGTCCATAGCATTGATAATCCCCTTGGGAGCTCAAGTTTCTCTGGTGTATTTAATTCGGACGATCAGCCAGACGACCTTCCGTTATGCATTAAAAATTTCACTACAATTGATGAAGCCAGCATAACACCAGAGGCTCACTGTATTGATAACACCCTTGGGAGCCAGTCAGACGACTTTCTGTCAGGCTTTGAAAATTTCACTGTAGCTGATGGGGTTAACATAGCCATTGACCGAACGGATAGTTCGCTGAATACATCCTCATCGTTCAAGAAACAGCTAAAGAAATACCGAGAGAAACAGTCTCTTGCGTTTCCCAATAGATCACACAATTGGATGAAACCTGTCCCTACAAACCCCCAAACAACAGAATTAAATACTTTCAATACAAACAAGAGAAACCAGCATTTATCAAGGAATACAGTCCGTAGTCGCAAAAACTTCAAAAGTAAACAAACTAAACCGAAGCGGAATTTTCGGAAGAAACTGTCTCTAGATCGACCTCCGGACTGGGAGAATTACCTAGACCTAGTCAGCAAAATTACGAGAACATAATTAATGCGGCTAACACGAACTTAAATGGTTCCAATTGTATGTCTCAGTCAGCTTGTCGTAGTAATAAAATTCCTGTGAGAAATACAAGACGAAAAAAACATGCTCGTATGATACCTCATCAGCGTGATCGTGTTCTGAAATCTGTACAAATCGATAAAACAGCTTTAAATTTACCACGTATAATTCCGCATTGTCTAGTGTTAAATGCTAGATCCCTAGTAAAACCTGATGCCCTTCCCGCTTTGTATGCGGATCTGAAGTGTAATGACATTGACATATGCTGTATCTCTGAAACATGGCTGAAACCAATTATACCTGATCATCTTGTCTGTCCCGCTGGCTTTTCTATCATAAGAACAGACAGAACAAACTGTCGAGGGGGCGGTGTGGCGACTATTTGTAGAAATGATTGGAAAATGCAGATAATGCCAAACTCGGACAATTTGTTTGAATGTCTATGGACAAAAATTGACACACAAAACTCGAATGTCTATGTTGGAACTATATACAACCCTCCTGATCACGATTATAATGAGAATGACCTAATTGAATATTTGAATAGACACATGCGAACAAATACTGTCTGTTAAACCAAACTCCAGAATAATCATTGCGGGTGATATCAATAAATTAAATATTCGAAATCTGCTCAATCAGCTGTCGCTCATCCAACTTGTTAAAGTCCCCACAAGGGGTCAAAATATACTTGATGTCTTCATTACGAACGCTCCTCACGATTGGAAAAAAGTTAAAGTAGTGAAAAGCTTAGTAAAATCTGATCATGATATGGTAATAACCTATCCCCGAGATGTAATTAAAGCAGAAAGAAAAAATTCCTATTTTAGAGATGTAAGACAACATAAGAAAATAAATATGTTATATGAATTAGGAACTGTAGACTGGAATATGATAACCAAGGATGGGCAAACTCCAGATGAAATGACGCTGAAATTTTATGAAACGATGTGGCCGATATTTGAAAAGTGTTTCCCACTAATTAAGGTTAGAACCTCTTCACGTGACCCACCGTTTATGTCACCCCTTGTAAAGCATTTGCTAAAGCAAAGGAAAAGAGCTATACAGAAGAGCGATTCCAAATCTCACGCTCGTTTACAAGACCAGATAAACAAGCTAATTCGAGAGAACCAGTTAAATGCCGTCAAACAAGAGAACAAAAATCAGAAAACCGGATCAAAACAGTGGTGGTCCAATGTGAACAGTATTACAGGAAGAAATAATCGGAGTCGATCTGTCAGTGCAGCCTTTGATCCTAGTGAGATAAATGTATACTTTCAAAGTATAAACTCGGATCCTCAGTACGCGGCTCCAGAACCTGTCGAGATCCCTGATGGCACCAGGGTTCCTTCGCTCTCTATAAATACTACTCTACACCTTTTACAAAATCTAAAACGAACAGCATCCGGGCCAGATGATCTACCTTACTGGTTTTGGAAGGAATTTGCATTTGAGCTTGCTCCTACCATAACAAATATATTTAACACTTCATTGAAACTTAGCAAAGTTCCTAAAATGTGGAAACACGCAAATGTACTACCAATACCTAAAGAATCTATCTTAAACTCTCTTAATCAACTAAGACCAATCTCTTTAACAGATATTATAATGAGATTATTTGAAAGAAGTGTGTTCAAAACTGAGATAGCACATGTTACAAGACACGCTATTGATTCAGATCAGTTTGCATACAAGGAAGGTCACAATTCGATTATGGCTCTGATCAAGTGCCAACACACATGGTTAAGATGGTTAGGAGATGCAAAATATGTCAGAGTATTATCTTTTGACTTTCGCAAAGCATTCGATAGCGTTCCACACGATATTTTATGTGAGAAGCTTAAGAAGCTCCCCATCAACCCATATGTTACTAATTGGCTGATTAGTTTTTTGGAGGATAGGAAACAGAGGGTAGTGGTTGATGGAATAGAAACTGAATACTTGAACATTAATCGAGGTGTTCCCCAAGGAACAGTTCTGGGTCCTGTCCTCTTTTCGATCATGGTGAATGACATCAAAACAGTTAACCCCATAAACCAGTTAGTTAAGTTCGCGGATGACATGCATAGATATCTTATATACACTAGATAGCGCATCTCTTTTAGTAAAATTGAAGCCAAAAATATTCCAGCGGTTACTCCCATTTGAATAGATGGCGGCCATGTTGGTCGTTCCCACTTGCTAATAAACGCTTAAAAACAACAGTAACTTTCATCATTTGAATAGTTTAAAAACGTATTTGGAATAGGGTTAACTTAATGTTTAAGTTCCCTGTTTAAGAAATAGAAAACATACGAATCTTCTCATTTCATGGGAACGACCTGAGACTGCAATCACGGCTTCAATTTTTGAATTGCAGAATAATTAGATGCACTATCTAGTGTATATAAGATATCTATGATGACATGACATTAGAAGTACCAGGGAATGAAAACGGAGATACATCCCAAGCCGAAGTGGACAGTATACAAACATGGTCTGAAAATAATCGAATGTCCTTAAATATGGAAAAGACGTATGAAATGATTGTTAGGAGAAATATCCCTACGCTGTTGCCTGATCCTTTTCCATTTATTAAACGAAGGACGTGGTTAAAGATTTTAGGAATTACATTACATGATCTCCCTTCCAAGTGGGATTTGCATTTTGATGAAATGTTGAAAAAAGCCAGTGCAAGAATGTACATAATGCGTGTCTGTAAATACTATGGCTTCCCAATCAAACAACTGGACATGCTGTTTAACACTTTAATTATGCCTATAATCACTTACGGCATAGAACTTTGGGGAGGCGCATACTTCAATAAATACATTAGTCAAATAGACAAATTCATCAATCGCGCTCACAGAAATGGTTACATATCGGAAAAATTGAATATTAAGGAGATAAGCATCAAAAGGGACAAGAAACTTTGGGATAAAGTAATACATAATAAAGATAATGCACTACAGGAGCTTTTACCAGGTAAATTAAATAGACACCTTAGGCCAAGGGGACACGAGTTTGAACTTCCATTAGTGAGAACAGAGCGATTTAAAAGTTCTTTTGCAAATCGATGTTTGTTTAACTTTGTTTAACCAATTTTAACCTTTACCTTTTTAACATTATTAATATTTTTATCCATAACTGTATATATCTAGTTATTACCTTATAGATATCAATAATTGCTGCCGCAGCGAGCGAGCCTGAAGCGAGCGAGCAAGGCAGCAGATCCTAATTTTGTTTTGTGGGTCGAAATCAAAATTTTCTATTTGGCGCATTGCATGACGGTACCAGTGAATTTTAACCGTGGTGCAACGCGGCCAAGCATAGCAAACAGGCAATGTGATCATCTTTCATCTTTGGTCTTCTTTTATTGAAAGCCATAACTGGCTTAAAGTGATCAAACGGCATTTTGTTGGGTGCTTTTAGCATTATACGGCGGTGCTTTCGCCATTATACGCGGTGGTTCCCGCATTATACGCTGTGGTTCCAGCATTATACGCGGTGCTTTCACCATTTATATACGCGGTGCTTTTGCAATTATACGCAGTGGTTCGAGCACTATGCGGTGCTTTTAACATTATACACGATGCTAGCTTTCATTCAACATGATTTCCATATTCTTTCCATGACATGTATATGATTTAACGATTGCTTAAATTTGGTATGTGGTTGACAGATGCTTTTGGGCTATGGTCCGCAAAGACAATGACATGCTATTCTGTGTATATAAATGAATATAACGCAGCGAATGCGCCAAGCAGTATAAACGCGCGGCTGAAAAACGATATTAAAATCTTGAATGTGCCGTATGATTTAATTATGTTTTAGGATTTACAAATGCTTTGTCATTTGTATTTATACTTGTACTGCATCACAAGGCAGTACGTACTGTAAGTGAAAAACCTCCACATGTGAGATTGTCTTGTATATATTTTTGCTTTCTTTGATAAACACTATTAAACACGCAAATTTTAATTAGTGAGACGCAATGTTAAATGTCACCTGCATGTCATTGTCATTGCCCTTTAACCCCTGGTCTAATTGGCCGCTTTTGAAAATATTGATCAGGACGGATGACATATATATATCGTTATATATAGTCTGCGCGCAGGGTAGTTAGTGCCTTACGTCTTCGCTGGTTGTTATACTTCAAAATAATTTTGTATGTACCGAGAAATCAATATTCCAAGTATATAAATATATAAACTAGGATGTCACACTGATAGCTTGTTTACATTTCCTGGAGCATCATGAAATCTTATGTTTAACCACGGTGGTTTAACCCATTAGCTGGCAATGCGCCCTTCCCTTGTCGAGCGCCAGAAGATTTTACTCGTCAGTGGTATAGGGTACTGCCAGTAAATGGGTTAACAAACCTATCTGCCAATGTCTCTTGTTAATTCATCAGCACAGTAATGACCCCTACTTTAGTATTTACCCTGTCCAACGCCAGACGATTTTTAATACTCAGTCAGTGGTAGGGTACTGTCAATAAATGGGTTAAAAAGGATAACAATAATAGGATGTTTCTGAAGGACTCGTTCAACACCCTGTAGTTTGTCTTTTGCTGTCAAAGGCAGCATTACTGCCCTGTGGGTAACCTAGTTATAAATCATTAAGTTTTGATTTTCCGTTCAACCCAACAAACACGAGTCATATTCAATTCTGTATGCGGCGAGGGAATTCATGTATTTATCTTCGTTTATCGTATCAGTGTACCGTACATAGCTAGGATCGTATACCACGCGCAAAGGTTAGTTTTATGAATTTGTTATACAATGTGTATCTTAGGCCACATGTTGTTTAGAGACGAGTCTAAACAAATAAAATAAGGAAATAAGCACTTCAAATATAAGCAAGCACTTCAGTGTTTATACATGCTTCAATACATGTCATATATATAAAAATTCATTCATTCCCTCGTCTGTAACGATATATAATAAACATTGAGTAACTTATAAATTACATACTGTACATTTTTATTTGTAAATAACGGTAATATTATACTAGAAGTTCTAAACTCTTCCTTGTATATTATTGTAATTATGTTTTTGTAAATATACATATATTTTTCTAATCAACCAATCTTGTAAATAATAGGCGTACTTCAACCATTATGGTTGCAAAGTCTATATTTTATTAATAAATTCAAACCTATTCAAATATGTACGAAGTTATATACGAAAAATGAAGACAGTTTGAAAAGATATGGACTATATCGAGACGTGTGTTTAAATGGTAATATTCCTATTACATATAAATTCATTATTCTGTATATTACAGAATATATCATTATTCTGTAGTAGGGTCGAAACAGAACCATTAATTAGCGCAAATAAAGAGATACCACTAACAGCAGTTTACTATAGCGTGCTTTATGTAAAACGCAACGCGTTTTATAATCATATTGTATTTATAATTACTTCGGGTATCAAACTGCGCATATTTTCAGTTGAATATGTACGCACCAGTATCATATTATAATATCGCACTGTGAAATACGTTATCTATGGACTATAGATAGTCTGCTCATGTGTTGTTACTTAGCTATTTCACTATATAGTCGAAACTTGCTCACTACCGAATCAGTCTCATTTAACGATTCAAATAAAGTATTCATCTCACTTGAAACATTGCTATTAATAAAATTTTCACGAAGAGTATTTTTTAAGTCGTCATCCCAAATAAATGATGCAGGCAGTGTGAGCAATTGTAAAGTTTCTCCTTTATCTACTCCCAATCGAGGCTCCGCTACTAATGCAAAAGAAAGGAAGCAATGATGCGAGAATTCTGTGATATTTGACACAGTAAAATGCTTGATTGATTGCAAAATCTCTGATACCATCGTATAGTCGACCACACTAGCCCCATTATATGTGTGGCAAGTAAACTGACCTAAATAATCTCCTTTCGTAACTCATTCCCACAACATAACTCAGCTAATGATTTCCCATACGTATTAATATGAATGTCCCTTGACTTACGTGGTTCAATTGAGCTATAGTAAGAACTGTCGTTGGAAAGGTTACCCCGTCCAATTCAGGTTACCCCGTCCATGGTTGTTTACCAGTTTTAAGGGTCGATTTTTAAGCAAAATTTTAACCGTTACCATGGAAACGGTTAAGAAAATATCATTTTATACATTGTTATTCACAAAAAGTCAAATATCTCGGGAACTAAGCGGAATTTTAGCATTCTGTAAAAAGTTTATGAACAAGGAATACTTTCTCTACAATATAAATGCAATTTTCAATTTTGACCCGTATGGTCAAAAATTAGGGTAGACAATCCCCAACACATGGAACTTAGTTTTAAATACAGACAATGGATTGCAATAATTTGCACAACAGTTTAATATGCTCTTAGAATTTTATTTGTTTTATTTTTTTGGGGGGAGAGGGTGTGATTGTTTGGTTGCTTGGGAGGGACGAAACATCTCATCTTTGAGGGCCGGGAATTATTAAAATATTTCCAAACCTTTTCAGGGGCAAATTTTATGGTAGTATTTTGAAATACCCTCCACCCTCCAGTACACATACTTTATGACCGGTCCCTTAGTTATACAAGACGCCAAGTATATATGCTGGTATTTTTTCTATTACTTCGTCTGACTCCGAATTATGAATGGTGTCATCCGTCATCTTTTCGGATACGTTTCTCTGTCCACGAAATTGAATCCTGTAAGGTTTTTAATAACTTAGCTTAAAAGGATAAAATTTAGCAAACACAAAATACGTCTATAACCAAACTAAAATTATACTCATACTCACTTGTGTTAATAGGTACATGCATGACGGTCGCGATTATTGGCTGAAACATCTGTAACAGGTTCACTTCTAAGTTCACTTCTAGAGATCCCTCCGGTTGAAGTGCATCTGGTAGTTTTGGCGTATCAGCGTATACAATTTGCTTAATTGTGCTTTGCGTTCTTTATGAAAGTGTGGGCTTCTACAACGTGTTCCCCACACAGCTAACTAAAGTTGTAAGGTGCCATATAAAGTAAATTAGTATTTGTAGCATTTTGAATAAAGCATATATTTAAAGCATTTTATTTTGTGTTATTTTATTTTAGAAGCTTTATCACAACGTCAAGATTACATTACAAATAAGGAAAAATCAAGCATATAGCACTACAAATTGTGACAGAGAATCACAACAGCTTTTGACCAATTACTGCGGTTCCAAATGCATTGCCGTAAGTTCTAACCTGAATACCAGGCCTATTTTCCCGACTTGCGCTAAAAAAATAAATAACGTAAACAGTTGCTTTATAACAACAAGACGCTCTACGGAGCGTTAACTCGCTGGGGCTATACAACTACGCACATTACTGTACAATGTACATGATACATACAGTTTTAACAGCTCTTTCAATTGAGATTTAAGGTTTTCCCCGAGCTAAGCGGAAAAGTCGAATACGAGCGCGAAAGGCTTAATAACACAGTACTAAAATGCGGTAGGCCCTACAAGTAAAGTTATATTTAGTACGCTACATTCTTCTTCAAAACTGTCAGCCGCCAGTTGGTCCAGGAGTAAACTGCGCTTTAAAACGTTCAAAATAAAATATTTTGGAGCTTTTGGGCTCAAAATACTATCAAAATGAAGCGAGAAGTGAGACGAATCCACTGGTATACGGCCGAAAAAGAGAAGGTCAAACGTACTGCATTTTTTTTATAATTAGTTTAATAATATTGAGCGATTGGCAACAATACAATTTCGCTTGGCTTTCAAAGACAAAGGCCATAAATCGCTAGAACACTGTTGTTTAGTAATACTTCCAAAACTCATTAATAATTCATGAAGCAATTATCCAATATTGAGTAAGAAATTAGTCACGTGCATACGTCTTTATACCAGCTAAAGAACACTTTAACAAAAGACCATTGTTATGCAAACTATATAAAGGTTTTTATATAAAGATTTTTATATAAAGATTTTTATATAAAGATTTTTATATAAAGATTTGACCTATTATGCAAACGTTTTTGAAGCCATTTAAAAAACTCGCAGGTCGTGTTTTATTAGGTCTAAAGCCACTCGCGCTGCGCGCTCGTGCTTTAAACCTAATAAACCACTCCTGCTCGTTTATTAAACAGTACTTCAAAAACGTTTGCATAATAGGTCAAATCTTTATATAAAAATCTTTATATAAAAATCTTTATATAAAAATCTTTATATAAAAATCTTTATACAAAAATCTTTATATAAAAATCTTTATATAGTTTGCATAACAATGGTCTTTAGGTAAAGTGTTCTTTAGCTGGTATAAAGACGTATGCACGTGACTAATTTCTTACTCAATATTGGATAATTGCTTCTTGAATTATTAATGAGTTTTTGAAGCCATTTAAAAAACTCGCAGGTCGTGTTTTATTAGGTCTAAAGCCACTCGCGCTGCGCGCTCGTGACTTTAAACCTAATAAAACACTCCTGCTCGTTTTTTAAATAGTACATTTGACATTCGTAATTAGTACAATTTCTAACGCTGAATCGAACGGTGGTATTTTTATCCGATCGTGACTAAAACACCACACGAGTACATACGAGTAACATACGAGTAACACACAAGTACATACGAGTACATACGAGTAACTTACGAGTACATACGAGTAACATACGAGTATACATACGAGTAACACACGAGTAACATACAAGCACACACGAGTAACATACGAGTACACACGAGTAACATACGAGTAAATACGAGTACATACGAGTAAAATACGAGTACATACGAGTAAAATACGAGAATTAGCACGCTTTCTTTAAAGTTTCTTTCACTTTCACACTTTCACTTTGGCTTCGTATTATGTTCATGTTGTAAATGCCTTATTGACATAGGCGTACGAGACAGGGGGGGGGGGGCAACTGTCCCCAAAAATTTTGGAAAACCATGGAAATTCGGGCAAACGCTAGGAAAAATCAAGAAAATTCGAGCAGATTTATGAGAAAATATGTTAAAATCAGGTTATTTCTTTACAATTCTCCATAAAAATTCGGGCAAACTTTCAACTCCCCCCCCCCCTCCCCCCGCAGAAAACATCAGCCCCGTTCTCCTATGTGTTTTGCAAATTTAATACGTCAATTGTACACCTGTTAATACGTTTTCAACAGGGAAATATAAAATGCTTAGGGTTCATTATTTATCGGTTGGGGGGGCGGGGGCTGGTAAAATAATGGGGGGATATATTTTATGGGTGTAAAATAAAAAGAGTGGTTTAAATCTTTTGAAGAAGTGTTTTGGGGAGACAATAAAATTTTATAGCATTGATATAAAGAAGATAGTATAGAGATAGTGGCGTAGCCAGCGCAAAAGGCGTGAGCCATTTTAGGGGAGGTCTGGGGGCATGCTCCCCAGAATATTTTGAAATCTAGGCCCCTGAAATGCGATTTCCTGCATTTTCGGGGTGTGAGTTTGCATAAGTCCGAAAACTGTATAATGCATAAAAGACATGATTTTTCGTGATGGAAAATGATGGGTTAAAATAATGCGAATTACTTTTAAAACCGAATGATGATTGAAAGTAAATATATTTTACATTTAAAAACCCAAAGTAAACCCTTTCTTCTTGGGGCCATATCTACTTACTTAGACAAGATTATACACAATTATATTGTGGATTTAGATTTTATTTCGCACCCCCCCATGTTGGCTAAATCCTGTCCAGCATCCCCAAGTTGAAGGTCCTCTCTACCCCCCTGGTTGTAAAGAGCACACAAAAGAATAGGATGGGAAGAACTACCATACGGCCATACTATGTTCTTCTTAACTTTATTGTTGGAGGGGGATGAAAAATTTTCAGACTGTTCTAAAGGGGTGGACTACATTTTTAAACACATTAAAAGGGAGGGTCATTTTTATTATGCTGTTTGAATTTTAGAATCCACCAGCTCCTTCCCCCCTCCCCAACCGATAAATAATGAACCCCAAGTATTTTATATTCCCGGTGTACAATTCACGTATTAAATTTGCAAAACACATAGACTACAGACGTATAAACAACATGGCAAACATGCACTTTCATGTGCTACAAAAACTCTCTGACAGCCTGTGAGCAATATACTACATTTAAACCTTTTTAGAGTCTTAGAACATACAAATCTTTATTCTATATTAATGAATTACTTTTTCTACGTCGTGCGAGGCTTCGAAATCCATCAATACGTATAGGAGAACGGGGCTGATGTTTTCTGGGGGGGGGGGTGGCAGTTGAAAGTTTGCCTGAATTTTTGTGGAGAATTGTAAAGAAATAACCTGATTTTAACATATTTTCTCATAAATCTGCCCGAATTTTCTTGATTTTTCCTAGCGTTTGCCCGAATTTCCATGGTTTTCCAAAATTTTGGGGGCAGTTGCCCCCCCCCCCTGTCTCGTACGCCTATGTCAATAAGGCATTTACACCATGAACATAATACGAAGCCAAAGTGAAAGTGTGAAAGTGTGAAAGTGAAAGAAACTTTAAAGAAAGCGTGCTAATTCTCGTATTTTACTCGTATGTACTCGTATTGTACTCGTATTTACTCGTATGTTACTCGTGTGTACTCGTATGTTACTCGTGTGTACTTGTATGTTACTCGTGTGTTACTCGTATGTACTCGTATGTTACTCGTATGTACTCGTATGTACTCGTATGTTACTCGTATGTACTTCCCTATTTTAAATATAGCCTGTACTTGTGTGTTACTCGTATGTTACTCGTATGTACTCGTGTGGTGTTTTAGTCACGATCCTGGCAACCAGGGTGACAGAACTCGATCCGCCTAGCTCCAAAACCGCAAATGGAAACTGTTAAAATCGTATTTTGAGGTCAACTGTTACCTGTTCGAAGTTATAGAGCGACACTTATATAGGGTCACACATTCACACAAGAGGTTTTTGATAATATTTTTACTTTAGCTAAAATAAAAATATTCATAAAAACTAGCTCTTGTACATACCATGATCACCTCGATTTAAATTTTAAAGGAAAACACAAAATTATTTAACTGATGAACAGAGGTGAAAGTTTCAGACAAACAACTTATCGAAAACTTGTAGAACGTACCTTAAATGAGGGTCTAGATGGGGTGTCTGAAAATCAGTAAACAGTAAACATTTTGGTATTTTAACGGTAACAATACCGTAACATTTTGGTATTTTAATGATAAATCTTCGAAAAGTGTTCTGAAACGATAAACAGTACTTTTTTCCTCACGCTTTACAGTGAATTATTAGTGTTTTCATGACTGACGGTAACCGAATTTAAGTGAATCACGACTCACGATATACCCCGTTAATACCCTCTTAAATGCTATTTGAAGTTTGCCGTTTGCGGGGTCTGCCGCTCTGCAATAGTCGACGTTTATTTAAAAATTGAAAGTGCTATCTTTATAAGGTCAACAAATATATGCGAGAAAATTCTCCGCGGAGTTTTTAATCACCGGAAAAACATCATAAAACTGTGGCGAAACTTGACGCGAAACTGAAGGCGCGAGGAACGAAAGATTAATTAACAGAGCCGTGGCAAGGAAACCATGCAAGTTTGCCAAACAACAAACAAGGTAGTCTACGACGTCTGAACCACCTCACGAAGCGACTACACCGAGACAGCCTTTATACTACCGAGTACGATTCCATCATCCGAGAACAACTTAACCGGAGGGGTTTGTCGAGAGAGCACCGGAGGTCCCTAGGAACAAGAAATTCTACATTCCACATAAGGCTGTAGTTAAAGAGAGTGCACAGAGTACCAAAACGAGAATCGTGTATGACGCCTCTGCGAAAGCCAGATCTGATGCACCCTCCCTCAACAAGCTTGTTTGAACCCCGGACCTCCACTCCAGAACAAACATGGGACGTTTTGGTCCAACAACGAGCCTACCCGTCGTGGTAGTCGCTGACATTCAAAAGGCGTTTTTGCAGATTCCGGATCCGAGAAAACGAACGTGATTCGGCTTTGTTTCCATTGGCAGAAAGAACCACACTCAGAGATCGAAGTTCCACGTTTTACAAGAGCATTGTTTGGGCTAATCTCGTCGCCTTTTCTTCTCGCCGGAATACTTGCGTGCCATTTTGATGGGAGAAAAAATACCCAGACTTGATAAGAGATTTCAGCCGTTCCGTACGCTGGTTGTAACCAATAATCATTGGCGTTGTATAATGCCATTGTATGCAATAAAGTATTGGGTTGTAATGGTCTACAATTACAATAACCCTAATCCAAACGCTAATCCTTATCCTAACCCTAATCCTAACCATAATCCTAACCCTAACTCCTACCACAACCATAACCTCTAACCCCTAGTCCCTAACCCTAAAGTTGATGACCTTTTTTTGGTAATCTCCCCACACCAGCTCGACCAACATCCCCTTTAGGGCCATTACACTCATAACTAAAACTTTTGTCCAATGTTTGTGGTTTTGTCTGTTGAGAATTGTGGTAATATTAGTTAATTAGGATAATATATATTTAGTTATTAAGAACTGTCAATCAAATAATGCATGCGTCATAAGTTAATTAAGTAGAGTATCAAATTTATAAGTAGTGATTGGGTGATAGCGTAACTGTTGAGACTGTGATTTTAGAGCTAGTGATTTGTAAAGTGATTTAGAGAAAAACCCAAACTATTGTGACTGTGTTGGCTTAACATTCAGCCTCTAACGGCATTCCCGACACAAGTGGCACCTCCGACGGGATTATAGGTGAAAAATGGATGAGTTATTGAAGCAAATCGACAACAAACGTGAATTGGTACGAGTTACGCGTGACGCCCTCAAGCGAGCGATTGAAAATAGAAGTTTAACAAGCATCGAGCGACAAAAGGGAACTATAACTAAAACTGCGAACGAAATCTACGAGCTAAAAGTAAACGTACAAGCGATTAGAATTGGAAAGGGAGACAATGCTGAGGATATTCAAACATGGACAGAAAATGTTGATCAAGAACTTGAGATATGGGACAGAGAAATAAATGATGCAAGCAAAGCCACGACGGAATGGAAACAACAAGAGGACAAAGAAACTACCATGCGAGAACAGGAGAAGATAGCTGAAACACGACGCGAAATCCATAAGGAACAACTGGAATTTGATAAGGTACAATTCGAACAGAAATTACAACATGAAATGAAATTAGAGAAGGCACGAAAGGAACACGAGAAAGCGGCGAGTACAAATGTTAAACTACCAAAGCTTGGCATCACTAAATTCAACGGGACACCATTAGATTGGATGCGCTTCTGGAATCTATTCGAAGCCGAAATCGACCACACAGACGTGGCACCTGTATCGAAGTTCGCCTATTTAAAAGAATTAGTCTGCCCAAAAGTGAGATCGTGCATCGACGGACTACCATTTTCTACCGAAGGCTATGAGCGTGCAAAGAATATTCTCAAGACCAAGTATGGAGACAGTAGCGAGATCGTGAATGCGTATGTACAAAATATAATGTTTCTTCCAACCATACAGGGATCCAATGCCGGTAAGATTCATGATTTTTATGATAAACTGTTGTTCAATGTACAATCTTTAGAAACTTTGGGAAAGTTAAAGGAAGTAAATGGGTATGTTCGCATGTGTTTAAATAAATTAGAGGGAATACGGGGTGATTTAGTCAGAACGGACGATGATTGGCGCCAGTGGGATTTTATTAAATTGGTAGACGCGCTTAGGAAATGGACGGAGAGAAATTCTGTCAAAATGCATGTGCATGATAGATCAAGTGATAAATCGGACAGGCAATCTAATTTAAGTCGAATGAATGCATTCCAAGCACGCCAACGCGAAGCAAAACAGAGACGGTGCGTTTACTGTAATGAGATTAGCCACGCGTCAATCAATTGTCCCAAAATAGTTTCTTCTGTTGATCGGAAAAAATACCTTAGCGAAAAGCGGTTGTGTTTTAATTGTACTGGGGCCGAGCATCGTGCGTCCGATTGCCGCAGCCGATCTAGTTGTACAAAATGTAGACGTAGACACCATACATCGATTTGCGACGCCTCGAGCGAGAATATGCCTCCCGCTGAGCCCACGAATGACAGGCTATTAAATACCGCGACTAATGCAAATAGGCCTGTAGTGTATCCAGTTGTTGTCGTTGACATAAATGGGGTTAAATGTCGCGCCTTAATTGATACGGGGGCGGGAAGTTCTTATGCCTCGTCAGCACTCCTTGACACCATAAAAGCTCAACCCCAAAAGAAAGAAATCCGTTGCGTTGAAATGATGTTTGGCACTTCAACAAAAATGGTTGGAATTTATAATATAAAAATAAGCGACACGAGTAATAAATTTCATATTGAGACCGAGGTAACCCGAGTCGAGAGAAATGAACTGTTGACACTGGATAATCCAAAGTATAAAGAGATTATCGCTAATTACTCACATCTTGAAGGAGTAATTATGCCAGATAAAGACGAGAAAGAACGCCTGCCCGTGCATCTAATCCTAGGGACTGGGGACTACTCGAAGATTAAAACACCATCAAAACCAAGGGTCGGATCCCCCGGTGAGCCTGTCGCTGAGCTCACAAAATTTGGCTGGACAATCATGTCCCCCGGTGAGGAAATAAATCTGAATAACATGCTTTTAACCCAAGTACATTGCGAAGATTACGAACAGTTATGTAGATTAGATGTCCTAGGTTTACGAGATTCGGCAACAGGGGATCAGCAAAATGTTTACAGCGAGTTTAAAGAACAACTAACGAGAAGCGAGGAGGGCTGGTACGAGACAAATTTACCGTGGAAGGGAAACCACCCCCCTTTACCTAGCAACAAATCTGGTAGCTTAAAACGTCTAGATAACCTAGTCAAAAATTTAGACAAACAGAACATTATCGAACAGTATGACGAAATTATCAAAGAGCAGATCAAGGAAGGAATCGTAGAAAAGGTCGATACGGAAGCACAAGATAGAGAGTTCTACTTACCCCATAAAGCAGTGATTAGAGAATCAGCAGAAACAACGAAACTAAGGATCGTGTACGACGCATCAGCACGGGAAAACCAGAATTCCCCTTCCTTGAACGAATGTCTTGAAACCGGACCACCCCTGCAGAACCACCTTTGGCAAGTCCTGGTTCGTGGGAGATTTCATCCAGTGGCTCTAACTGGGGACCTGAAGCAAGCGTTCCTTCAGGTTCGAATACGTGAAGAAGATCGTGACGTCATGCGATTTCATTGGTTCAAGGACTTGAAGACCAAGGAAGTAGTGACACTTCGCTTCACGAGAGCCCTGTTCGGACTGTCTCCTTCCCCATTCCTACTCGGTGGTGTTATCCAACAACATCTCGAGAAACACGTAGAACAACATCCAGAAATCGTGAAAGAAATCAACAAGAGTTTGTATGTCGACGATTTGGTCAGCGGTGGAAAAACAGTCGAGAAAGCCCAGCAACTCAAAGAAACGGCCAGCGAGATCTTCAACGACGCGACATTCCAGCTCCATAAGTGGCATTCAAACGTCCCTGCCCTTGAAGACGCACAAACCCCTTTACCATCGTCCACTGGAGAGACATTCGCGAAACAGCAGCTTGGAGTCAAATCGGGCCAATCAGCACTACTCGGTCTTTCCTGGGACAAGAAAGATGACGTCATAAAAATCGAGATACCGTCCGGAAAAGCACAAGCAACCAAACGAGGAATACTTAAGCCGAGTGATGGTGGCATTCTTGAATGTCATGGCAGAATACAAGGAGCCTTCCCAACCTACCTCCCAGACAATGACATGTACACCGAGAGACTAGTGGAACATGCCCACAATGTGACCCTTCATGGGGGAGTGGGTCTGACTATGGCTAAGGTACGACAGAGCCACTGGATTCCACGACTGAGGAGACTTACTAGAAGAGTTATCAAGAACTGTTTCGGATGTAGACGGTTCCATGCAACACATTTTTCAAACCCACGACCTGGGAAATTACCGAAAGATCGGACTGAGGTTGATTTGCCTTTCCAAGTCGTAGGGGTCGACTACGCGGGTCCAATTAGGTACCAGAATCGGGGAAAGTGGAAAAAGAAAGTGGGTAAAGACGGTATTGTACGGGGAGCGAAACTGCGAGTAGGACAGAACACATTAGGACGAGCAGTTCAACATCTATACCCTATGGAACTATCCTGTGACATAGCCGTAAAGACGCCAGAGTCGAGACCAAGAGAAACAGAACTGAGAGCTGATGTACCCGAGTTCAGACCAAAGAGAAATGCTGCAACGATAGCAGAATGTCGTATTCAGGACATAGCAGGTGACGAACAGAATTAGAACGTTAATCATATATAGATACATATTCAGCCATATAGAGAACAATATATCTTGAGTAATACAATATAATTTAAGTTTTGTTAGGTTAGGTTACGAACAGTCAAATTTACACATATAGTCGAACTCAATCATTATGGACGGTGAACGAAAACGCAATTCATTCATATTCGTTTTACAGAAAACGAATAGGGGGAGTGTGTTGAGAATTGTGGTAACATTAGTTAATTAGGATAATATATATTTAGTTATTAAGAACTGTCAATCAAATAATGCATGCGTCATAAGTTAATTAAGTAGAGTATCAAATTTAATATAAGGAGTGATTAAGGGATAGCGTAACTGTTGAGACTGTGATTTTAGAGCTAGTGATTTGTAAAGTGATTTAGAGAAAAACCCAAACTATTGTGACTGTGTTGGCTTAGCATTTAGCCTCTAACGGCATTCCCGACAGCGTATATGTATCGTCACTTGAATTGCATCTTCTCCAATATTCAGTTTCCGCCAAGTGAAGAAAATCGTTCAAGCTCACCTTAGGATTGCTCTACTGTTGATACAGCTGGAAACCTGGACGTGACATTGACAGCGCAGTTTTATCATCACTCAACTATTGTAAAGAAATGACCAAAGCAGACGAGTTTGACTAATGGTCGCGGGTCGCGTGTCGCGTGTAAAAAGTCGCGTGTCGCGGGTAAAAAGTCGCGTGTCGCGGGTAGAATGTCGCGGGTAAAATGTCGCGGGTAAAAAGTCGCGGGTCGTAAAAAAGCTCCAAACCGTGTATTTTATTAAGTCGCGGGTTGAATAAAGTGTAAAAATCACGTTATCATTTAGTAAACAACTATATAGGATTGCTTCAATACGAAATATTGCCCAAGAGCCTTTTGTCATGAGTTTGACTAATGGTCGCGTGTCGCGGGTAGAATGTTGCGGGTAAAATGTCGCGGGTAAAAGTCGCGGGTCGTAAAAAAGCTCCAAACCGTGTATTTTATTGAGTCGAGCCTTTTGTCATGAGTTTGACTAATGGTCGCGTGTCGCGGGTAGAATGTCGCGGGTAAAATGTCGCGGGTAAAATATCGCGGGTCGTAAAAAAGCTCCAAACCGTGTATTTTATTGAGTCGCGGGTTGAATAAAGTGTGTAAAAATCACGTTATATTGCTTCAATACGAAATATTGCCCAAGAGCCTTTTGTCATGATTTAATGGTTCTATATTAACGTGCCAGAAGCCTAAAACTTGAAAGAATGTTAAACCAACAATTATATACCATGACAAAAATCCTCTAATCAAAAAATATGTTCTGAAAGAAACAAACAAGTCTTTGGTAGAAATAAATTCAGTTACCACTACTATTACAATCAGTTTTATACCAATTTAAAAACAACCATATAGTATCACAAATAATAGATATATCCATGCTAGGACATTATAAAAGTACAGTTATGATTCACTCAACAACCCGGATATTTAAGTCGCTGTTCTCTAGCACTTGTTTCTGGAAAGCTCAGAGGCTTGACGACAACGCGCACTGAGCCACTGAATAGCGGATTTTTACGCCTGATATGGTAGAAATTGGATGGTAATATGTATTACTAAAATCAGGACTATAAACATAGGAATGTGTAACAGGATCCTTTTGCACTACCGTCTATCAACGTGCTTTACAATAATGTTGTATGGTTCTTGTCTATATCTAGAAACTCGCAATTGCAGCCATAACATCTTCGAACAACTATTGATAAAAACCATTAAATAACTAAATGTTAATGTGATTTTTACACACTTTATTCAACCCGCGACTCAATAAAATACACGGTTTAGAGCTTTTTACGACCCGCGACTTTTTACCCGCGACCCGCGACTTTTTACCCGCGACATATTACCCGCGACACGCGACTTTTTACCCGCGACCATTAGTCAAACTCAAGCAGACACTGCTGCTGACAATAAAACTGTAAAAGTACATATAATCCCATCCGCTGTCCGTCGTTGCTCCGATTAGTTTATTTAAAAACACTGTTTCAGTTGCTTATTTCAGCAGCCACATTTTTTCTTCTATTATTTATTTATTTATCAATTTCTCCATTTTCTCTTTAGAATTGCGAAGATTTCCTGAAAGAATTTATGTATACTCCATGCTAGTGTGCCAAGTTATATTTCTTATTCCTAGTTTCCTACACAATATCACAACAATATTATATAGTTTGAAGAGGATTAAACCTAAATATGTCAATAGACCTTTCCGGTAATTACGCCACAGCTACATTGTTTTCAACTTAGGACCACCTTTATAAATGGTATGGATTTCAAGTTTTTTTCTTACTGGCTACGCGCAAAGCAGAACATCCTTCTTTAACACAAACATGAAAAATATATTTTTTTATTTTGACCAATAAATGTGAGACTAAGCTTTAACACGAAAACGAGGCCTCGTTTTCGTGTTAAAGCTTATTCCCGCATTTATTGGTCAAAATAATAATTTTTGAAAACAATGTAGTTGTGACGTAATCACTGGAAAGGTCTATTCCTGTGATTCACTGGTTGTGATATAGCTGCGTTTAATAGTGCTGGATAATATAAAATATAGTGTAAAATATTAGATATTTTGGCAAATTTTAAAATCTCCTCAATATTCTGGCTTCAAAATTGGCTGATTGTATACTAAAGGATACTCTATCCAGAAGAAGCGGTGCTATGCAATTGCAACCTCGTCCCCAGGGCCACGAGGTTGGCTGATTTTGATATATCTGCTTACAACTTAGGTTGTACTGTGTAAATTAAGGACATAACTCACGCACGTTGTCGTGGTTAAGGCTATGTTTACATTGTATCGGATCGGGTTTTGCTTCGTTCACGAAACGTTACGGCCCAAGTGTAAACAGCTTCCGCCCTCGTCCATCTAAATACAAAAATATTATAAGTGAGCAGGCTATACCGGCAAATAAGATTAGAATAGCAAGTCTTTGTTTCCCAGATGCTATCTTGAGTCACGTATTGAACCGAAAATTGCAATTCTCCGATTTGTGTTTACATTACAATGACAGCGTTGCAAAAAGCGATCCGATACATCGCGCACCACTTCGAAGAGCGAACGCCGCACCACCGGTCCGTTGCAGAAATTGAGACGATAACAACATTTCATATGTAAACAGAAGCCCTATCCGGTATGGTTTTTGCGTCGGACGCAAAGTGATCCGATACAATGTAAACATAGCCTAAGTTGTGTGCTTCATTCACACAATACAACTCAAGTGGTAAACAGGTCACGTGCGACAGTTTTAGGAAAAAGTCGGCCTTAAAACTTCAGATTTTCAAATTTGGTGACGTCATAGTGACAACAGATATGAGTACGTAACTTTTCAAAATACAACAAGCATTTTTACCAAACTGTACTTCAGCAAGAATAAATTAGGATACAAATTCACATTATGAATTAAAATGCTATTACAACTACTAAACTATAATCAGTATAATGTTCCATTGCCAAGCTATCAGCCCTTTCACTAAATTTCATACCGATATCTATCCAATTTAATATCAATGTTTCTAATAACAGAGCTTTCGTTGGTGCACAGGTTGGTGGGGATGCAACTACCTGCAAAGTATAAGGAGAAATTTAAAAGAGATACAGGTAGTTGCATCCATGACAAGAAAACCTTTGTTATTATTGGCACTGGCACAGACAGTTATGTGTGTTTTCCTGCCATGTAGAAAGCTATTTTCTTTTTTAAATACATCTATATGTCAAACACTGTAAGTAAACAACAAAGGAAATTATGGGCAAAATTTCATATCTTCGCCATCACAGACGGAAACCACTCAAAATACAGTAAATTCTTCGTTGTTTCCTCAATATACGTTTCTGTTTGTGGAAAACACCAAGTTTACTTATTTAACAAAGTTTTCTATCTGTATACTTCACCAAATAAATGCTATATTATCATCGAATATATTGACAATATTTGCACCGATGATAATCCTCGCCTCAGGCACAGAATGCTTCAGGATCGAAAGTTTTGTTAAATAAATCAACATGGTATTTTCTACAAAAATAGATGTACTTGAAACATTTCTCATGAAATCATCTGAGCCCACAAGTTTTATGAATCCAATCTGTCAAACACATGTATAGTTCCTGTGTGGTTTCGTGGACTTGTTTTTTTTTTATTCACATCACATTGCTTTAAACACTTTAGTCAAGTTTTACAATTTGCCAATGATTACTGATCTTGACAAGAAAAACACGCGTAAGCAGCGACCAGCCAACGGTTTTCGTCCATATCTTAAGACATCACTTTGCAGCCATTATCATCATCACCACCATCATCATTCAATCACCATTATCATCAACATCACCACCAATCATAACCACCATCACCATAACTAACATATCATAACCATCAACATCATTACTACCATTATCACAATCACCATTGTTACTATCTCACCGCTACCATCATAATCACAACCATCATCACTACATTACAATAACAACCACCACTATTATCATCACCATTATCACCACCATCACAACAGTGGAATCTCAATTATCATCACGACCACAACCATCACCGCAATTATCACCAACGGACCATCATAAAAAACCATCACCACCTACATCACCATCAGTAATACAGCATACTACTCTCCTCTTTAAATCACCAACACCATGAGAAGACTGACATCAGTCATAGTTATTCGGCGTATTGTTTCTTTCAGAAATGTATGTTCCACTAGCTTTTCACTGTCAAGACCTCAAACAAGGTTGCTTACAACTTGATATTTGATCGATGTTAAGAACCTGTAACTCTAGGTAGGGAGGCGAGGAAGTACTATCACTTGCCCAAGGTGAACTCCCAGACAAGCGGAGGGAAGGAGGTGTCTTACTTCTCCATTCTAGACTGGCTCCAAGCAAAGTCTAGCCGCTGCCCGAAAATTATCCGTTTGACGATGACTTACTAAAACGTTTCTCGTTGACAAAACGTTTTCATAACATCTTCAGTGCGTAGTATACGGTAATACTGGACGCTCATACCCCCGATCAAGTTTAAAACTTGCCGAGCTTTGCCATTTAGTAGCCGCCTCGCGTTTAGTACAGGACAACACCGAGCTTTGTGGAATGCATAGTCGAAGAAACTCCATATCGCCATTTATCTTAGGACAAGCTATCATGGTTTCGTTTGGAGAACGTTTTAGTTGTCCTAGCGAAACCCGTGTTAATTGTCGTTGAAAGGAACAGTCGAGACAAGCACCAGAGTCCATATCAAAAAATTTTAAAAAGCCACGTAAAACAGCAATGACAACTCTGTCCTTGTTGAGACAAAATAGCCTGCAACAACCACGGGTATCAAATCTTACACTTTTATGATCACCGGTCTCCAGGTCAAATATTTCACCGACGCTAATGCCAGAAACGTCCAAAACAACAGCGACTTTAGAATCGTTACTGAAGCAACATGAAGGAGATATCCAGTCTCGAGGACGTTCAAATGATTTAGTGAAAAAGACTTCATAGACATCCAGCTCCTCCTTGGCAATTCTTTTCCAAATATAATACGTATATTTATCAGCACCAAAGACAAAGGAAGCACCAGTCGAAACTGTAACACTCATTCCAAGCTTAATCCCAGGTAAGTTGACCATTCGCGGTTCCCCAACTCCGCTGACATCGAGAACTTTAACAGACTTCGTCTCTCCACACTCGAAGCTGAGTATGCCCTCTGAAAAATCAACAATTGCTGATAAGCATACAAACTCTTCCACTAAATGACACAGCGACACTTGCTGGCTTTCAGTGAATAGAACCTTTAAATTGATATCCATTGGGTATTTTGATAAGCTGGGAATCCTGTCAAAAAAATCAAACACGAACAAGAATTCTTTCGACCACCAACAAGCAAATGACGATTTGCCTTGATTGCTTTTGAAACGTTGTTCAACTTGGGTCGTATCGACATTCCAAATGCTGATACAACCATCTGAAGTACAGGTTGCAAGTCGGGAGCCATCAGGAGAAAACGAACACGAACAAACCCGTGGTAGGGGAGAACGTTGTTCTTGTGTTGGAGCTAATGTCCTAAAGACAAATAGTTTTTCCTCATTCGCAACGAACCACAGATCATTTTCAATCGCCGTTATTTTCCTGAAGGAGTGTTCTTGTCCGAAATAATCAGCTAGGTTCCAGACAGCAAGCGTGCTGAAATGAGTGTTTTCTATGACACTTAAAAGTTGCCCGTCCAATGCCAAAATGCACTCTACACCATTGTAGACCCCTGCTTCCAATGTGTATGGTTTGAATGCTAATTTTGTACAAGTGTCCAATTCTTTAAATCCTGGCCGGAAACAACGGTAACATAGCTTACTTTTATCCAGCATTACATCGGGCAAGTTTCGCTCATCGCTCCTTTGCCATGTAATGGCGTTCCAAACGCAAAACGTGTCTTGTTCCCGAACGCCCCAGATGACATTTTGTTCTTCTATCCAGTCTCCAAGGATAAACAAACCGGTGCTGCTAAAAGAGCAGCAATTAATAGCAACATCAGCACAAAGTGACGACAGCAAGCTTCGCTTGGCAACGTCCCATAACTTAATAGTGCGTGTACGGTCGCTAGTTACCAGCCTCTTGCCGTTCGGGGAAAATGCACACGACCTGAATTTCTCTTTATTTCCATGGAAAAATGGAACTTCCTTTCTTTCAGCAATGTCCAGAACTGTTTCCAGCTTTCCAAATAAAACGAACGAACTGTCTGGAGCAAAAGTACAACATGAAATACTTTGGTATTCAGTTGAATACGACCACAGCTCGACCAAACGTGGTACGGATATCACACGGATTGTTCCATTTCTTCGCGAAACGGCTGCCATTGTCTTGTCGTAGGACAAACCAATACCCATTACAAACTTCTCTAAACTGAAATACACATCTTTAGTATTCGTTACCGGTTTGCAATGGCAGACTGAAAGGGGCATAACTTCCACTTCATGAAAATTAAACTCAACAAATCGTGGGAACTTTGACAAAAGCGACTCTGCAATTTTCTTCTCGTTATCATTGAAATATCCTTCTGGAGAATGAGTAACAACGTTCTGCAAATAGTACAATGGAAAACTACTTTGATACGATGGTCGATACAATGTCCTCAGAAATTCGATGTCAGCGACATGCCACGAAATTTGTGCTCGTAGTTTATCATCTATGTCCACAGCACCTTGAAGAATTTCGACCCAAATTGATAATAAACGATTTCCCGAAAGTAAGAAGAATTCAGTTAAAACAGCGTGTATGATTACAACATCTACCAACCAAAAGAAACTTTCTCTCATCTTGCACGTTACTAGATGTCGAAGACCATAATGCACAGCGTACTTCACGTCATTAGTTAAGTTTAAATCATGTCCCGAGCAAACAGACTTCTTAATGTCTTTAAAAATTTGTTCGCAGATTAGCCAAAGAGATCTATTTCCATCACTGAGCTTGACAGTATATTCATGATCTTTGTAGTCTTCTGCAAGAAGCCAATCAACAACGGATTTGTGAAAAACGGTCACCATATCATCAGAAACGTAGAGCAAGCACGATATCGTCTCATTGACGTTGTTGATAATTTTCCTTGTTTCACGACAATCTCGAGCCAAACCAAGAGCCCGGGTGACAAACGCGAGGGGAAGAGGTCCTTCAGCAGCCACTAGCATTTCCAGTATTTTCAATACATCAAGATTCTCAGGAATTATCGCTTTCAGCTCGTCTTCGAGACGTTTAACATATTTCATGTAAACGGAATCCAGGGCTTTTGGGAGAAAGTTTATAATCTCGTCAATCGTCATCTTATCAAGATCATCGCGTTTTCCCAGCTCGAATTGAATGTAAAACGCATACAGAAATGAACCCTCGCATTTCTTAGCAAGCGCATAAAACATACTATCCTCTAGACTTGGAAGGCTAGCTTTGAGGTAGAGTCGAAGATCTGATTTATTATCGGTATCGCCAATTGCAATATCAATTTTTTGAACACCAGTGAGTTTTGCTACGGAAATTACCGGCCTGCTCGTCGCTAAGACCTTGATACACTCGGGAAGATCTGAAAAATAATCAGCAATCAAATTCACAATTTCATTTTTATCATCTGTTTCACTTTCATCCAAGCCATCGATCACGACTAAACTGGGTTCTTCTAACTCCAATTCATCAAGGGGGTTTTGCAAGAATATTGTAAAGGCACTTTTCAGGCTTCGGACTTCAGGATGGGGTCGCCTTAACTGATCAAGAAGCTTCTCTTTAAAACCCGCGATATTTTCACACATCTGACTTGCAAGGGACTGCAGCATCGTCATTGGGTCTCTTAGGATTGGATTACTGAAGTCACAAAAGTGACAAGCTGCCAACTTTCCTTTCTTCTTAAATTCTTCACAGACGTCAGCAGCAAACACACTTTTACCAAACCCAGGACCAGCTGTTAATAACAACATTCCCGATTTTTGCTCATTTCCGACAAATTCATCAACTCGTTTTAATAACCACTTTCTCGTGCCAGGATGGAACAACTCGACTTTACGTCTAATTTTACTCTTGAAATTAAGCTTTGCGAGTTTTCGCAAGAGATCTTCGTCACTCTTTTTGCTGCAATTTCGTTCAAGATTATTATCCTTAACAACGGAATTTTGGATGGCTTGGATATCACTTCGTTGCTCCAAAACTGACTGATAGAGTTGTTTTATTCCGTCGCGGCTTTCTTCAGCAATTGATACTACCACTCCTAGCATTTTCATACTCTCTTGTTCTTGTGATTTCCATTTATTAAGTATTTTCACATATTCTTCTTCTTCAGGCCCTAAAGGAGAAGTTTTTAAATCATCGACATCATTCTGTGGAATGTTCAATTCTACCAAAGCCTGGGAAATTTTTTGCCATAAAGATTTAAATGTTGTATTATCCACTTGAGTTGCCGTCACGTGCGCATAAATTTCATTTCTAAGGAACTTGAGTCTTACGATATTTGCTTGCATTGATCTGTCCGTGTCCGGAGGCATTGCACTCCATCCTGTTGATGGTAAGCCACAAATGTTCCGAAACAGAACTGTAAGTAATGTAACATCAAAGGTTTTCGAGTTTGGCGGGTTACCGGATGGAGGGAACAGTAAATTCCACTGGGAATTATAAATAACTCGAGGTTTTAACCTTAGAAGGGATGTTCTGTTGGCATTGAGAACTCCCGGTAGGTTGGCAGGAGGATGTATGGCATCAAATGTATGTCTCAAAGCTTCAGTTCCTTTGTCAACCAAAAGTCTACTGAGTCTTGTAAAATTTGCCTTTTCTTGCAGGTCAACAGAAGCCATAACACTGCATGAGTTTACTGCAATATAAAGGATATCTTGGATAAGTTTTGCCTGGGCAAAGGGGCGGAGACAGGGATGAGGGTTATTAAATTCTACGGTGTTCCATTCCCATTTCAAGATCTCTCCAGTAATAATGCACAGTCCATCTGTTGCAAGGAAATCAAAGCCAGAATCAGTATTCTAAATCATCTTAGACTAAGAATCTTAATCTGCTGCCAGGTTGTTTTAATTACACCAGGTATTCATCAGTTGAACCAAATGAAATTCTCAGAGATTTCTAGTTTGGACTCTTACTTAACTTCTACCTCATATATTAATACTTTCAGTCTCTCTTGGTGATAGTAGAGTTTAAGTTCTACTTACGATACCAATACCGATACTAAGTCACCACTACCGAAGTCGGCCTTGTTTTGGAAGTCGTGGGAATTGTAAGATAAACTCGTATAAATCGAATATTTCATAATTTTTACGATAAACTCGTAAACTATTTGTTTATTAGCATCGCCTGAGTCATGTTTGAGTCGGAATTTTAGCTCAGCTGCCGTTTAGTATATCGCACATTTTCGGTGACGATTAATGTGTTCTATACTTTATCTGTCGTGATAACTTAACGCTTTAAAATTCCCGGTACCAAAATGAAAACGGAAGTGAAGACATCGGTATCGGTATTGGAAGTCGAACTTAAACTCCCCAGTTTTTTATGTAGGAAGCAACAAGAGGGAGGGCAGAGGGGCCAAGGCTAGCCCAATTTAATAGAATAGCTTTAATTTCATTAAAGTATTTGCAGCAAAATTATATATGCAGGAGCAATTGCAAATTTACATATTATAAATATGTCTTTTTTTACCACCAGAATTTTGCGAAATCTTCCTCCCAAAGTAAAGAAAATCGCATTTTCAGAGACTCAAGATTTCTGGGAAGAGGTATATCCCCATTCCCCCATATGCATCCTCGTTTTCATGTGTGCCAGCATAGAGTTTCCAGAAGAATTAATTCCGTTCAGCTGCTATTCAAATGTTAACATAGTCATACGAAAACCTAATATTTAAATAACAATATTGCTCTACATAATGTCTACATGTACAACAGGGCGCTTAATTGTCAAATCCTTTTCAAAGCCAACCTTTCTGAGAGCCAGAGTGCACAATGCCCAGGCAAAGTTTTGATTGAAGATTCGACTGGTTCCAGTCTGCTCTAAAAAACCTTTGACACATTGACTTAAAGAATCACAGTCAACCGTAATGCTTCGCACGCTATGTAAATGTTTAAATATATGGGCAGCTAAAAATAGTGTTGTCTTCATAAACTAAAAATGATATACATAAGCTTTATTATCAACAAAAAAACTTTAATACATTTACTCGCTGGTGTTTTGATGAAATCTTGATTGCTGCCCCTTCGCCTGCTATACACGTTCACGCAGTTCGTCCATGCTTTGATGGAGCAGGTTTTCGGCGAACTCGCTATGCAAAAGCCCCCGTATTCCCAGGCTTTCTTTCCTTTCCGTCCAAATTCCGTCCAAAGGACCTACCGTTGAACTTGTCAACGATATTTTTTTTGGATATACCCTTACTTATTGGTCTTCCAAGAACGGGAAATACAGAAGCTATGATTAGAGCGATTAACCATGTACTTTATAAAATAAAAAAACTTTCTAAAATCATTGGTTAAGACAAACACAAACGCCAAAAAATTCAATCAATGATCTATTAACACATTCCAACTATGAAAAATATGACATCGTCTAAGAATAATGTAGATTGATAAGGATATGCTTCGAATGTCAATCTTTCTTCGATAAAATGGCGGAATACAAAACAATCAAACCATTTTAGCACGCAAAGCATCACGGTTGACTGTAATTTTTTAAAACAACGTCAATTCTAGCTTCATGTGCAAGGATCTCTCCTTGAAGAATAAAATCATTTGTCATGAGAAAAGGCAAAATCAGGGCAAATCAGGGGCGGCGGAACTATGAGGGAAGCTGCCAGGGTAGCACAGCAGGTCCAGAAAATATTTTTCTCTTCCTGGCAGCAAAATCCCAAAATAAAAATTTCCTAAGTCAAATATAAAAATTCCTGGGGCCAGTTGTGTTAAAAGTGATTAAATTTAACTATGATTAAGTGCATTTAGTTAACCAATCATCACAAAAAGTGATTAAAAAGTTATTAAAAGTTTTATACAACCAGCCCCAGCATATGTAGATTTCGGAGAACATATGGCGCCGTAGATCGTGATAACCATAGAGATTATAAATAACACTAGAGGAGGCATCGAGTTTAAAAACTGGGAACGCAGCTAATGGGGGGCAAATTCAAGTCCCGGATATAAAATCGAGCTCTCATTGGCTGATTTGAAACTCGTCACCAATGGGAACACGAATACACATCCGGGACTTGAATTTGCCCCCAATAATCGCGTTCCCTTTTTTTACTGAATTAAGATTACAATGCCTCCTCTAGTGTTATTTATAATCTCTATGGTGATAACTTCAATGTCGGCACAAGACAATATTGGACGTGCAAAACGCTTTTGTAAACAATAAGTAAATTATATGGCATTCCAGTATATAGGATGACAAAACTTCCTGCAGGATTTCCTGTGAAGATATTTTGTCAACAATTTCCTGGCAGCGGTGCCGCTGGGGCTGCCTGACATTTTCCAGCACAGGGCAGCAGGTTCCTTTTTTACAACAACTACATTTCGAAAGTCATGCTTTGTTCACGTGAATTGAAATTGAAAACTGTTTTCAAGCAATTTAACTCAACTTAGAATCTGAAATTCCTCTCAGAAACGTCACCAACGTTTCTACCTTTATGAAAAAAAGTCTTCCTAAATAGTTGAGAAGCTGCCATGTTGTTTTACAATACATTGTAGTCTTTAGCGTCATGCAAGAAATAAAATTCTTCCAAACAATACCGAGATTTGTCCAACTATATTGGCTGCAAGAAATCGAGTATCTGTACAGCAAACGTTTTAACGAACATTGCTGCCCACAAAAATTAAGGCTTAGAAGTTAGTTCCCTTTTTAAATGGCTTCCCCAGCCACTTCATGTTGCGGCACATTATGGCATGTTGCTGCTTAATGGGCTAATAACTTCAAGGACACTGATGAATAAAAACTTTGGTCTTCAAATTACTATTTTTACTTTGTCATGAGAATTGTTAATATGACAACAAAAACTTTAGACTGTAATGGAAGCACAGAACTTTGAAAGTTTTGTCTGAGAAAATGTTTAAACAATAACCCATTGGGCACCAGTGCTCTCCACTTGACGAGTAAAATTGTCTGGTATTACACAGAGTAATGTGTTAATACAACAACCGATCATCACAGGAATCAGTTTAATAGCACTACAATTTATCAACCAGAAAAAATCTGTGTAACATAATTTTGGAACATTCACTAGGTAGGCCCTCGGCTCTTGCTTTACACCTAGAACATATCCAACCTCCACCCCAATATATGGATACTGTTATCCAACCTCCCCCCATGTGTGCAGTTGGGTTCCTCCCCAACCCTCCTTCTGACACTTGATTTTTAATCAAGTAGATGAAAATTTGTCAGAAAGATGGGTTGACATCACTGCCCAATTCCTCTGCATTCTTAGAAACTCAAGACAAGTCATCTTGTTTCGGTTTTTTTTTTGGGGGGGGGGGGCAATTCAGACAAGCCTCTGTCAAGCATCTTTTGATGGTGGAAATAGAGATACTGTCCCCAATGTGCACTTCCATATTCATTTCTGGAGCACTATTACAGGGATACAAAAACACATCTGTCATCTCTACTTATGGCCGATATTTTTCTGTCAGGCGTTTGGAAACCTGTCATCCTGTCTCTGCTTCTTTTTTGGCCATCTCTACCAGGTCTCCACAGTTGTAAATAACCCTATGAAATAACCTACTGTATCTGGAACAACACAAAGAACTATTCCTCAATCTTCTGGAAAAATCCTTGGCTTTTAAACCATGCATGATTTAAAATCTTTCTTGAGATATTTTTCATGTGTGTTGGCAATCCCTCTATCGAGTAAGATGTCCACTTGGTTAATGTACATTGTCACTGTTCATTGTTTATGAGTTTGTTGATGGTTATATAAACGCTATATATATTGAAAGACACGTACGTAGACAAACAGGGCAACTAAACTCTGTTGTGGTTGGACTCACTGATTCAACTGATCTATTTGGAATGACTATAGATAATAAGCTTAGTTTTGACGATTACATTTCCAAAATTTGTAAAAAGATTAACAATCAATTTCGTCAGATGTTGTCAGCTACAAAATTGCTAAGATTATATAAGGCGTTCATACTTCCACATTTATATTATTGTTCAACCGTGTGGTACTTTTGCGGTTCACGCAATACTGATAAATTGGAAGCGTTAAATAAGCGTATTCTTAGATTTATTCACAATGATAGGGATTCTTCATATTGTAAGTTGTTGGAAAAGACTGGGACGCCGTCAATTGTATGATAGAAGAATACAGAGTATTAGTCAACTCAGTATATTATTCAATTGCTTGTACCTCATATCCAAGTTATTTAAAAGATATGTTCAATTTAAGGTCTGTATATCCTATTTTTCAAGACGTACAGATATTTTGAACTTACAGTACCTAAATGAACCTAAATGTAATTGTGTAATACTACTTCTTTTGCTCTTTGAAACTCCCTACCGGATAGTTTCAGACAATCTACTACTTTTAGTGACTTTAGAAACAAAATACGAAATTTGAATTTTTCATAGTAAAATTCATTTATTGATATATAAATGTATATGTATTAGTTAATATATAGTTCTCAAAGATATTTGTTAAAATTAGCTACACTGTAAATTCGAGGGTAAATAAAGTTTATGTGTGTATGTAATATGTATGTACTGTATGTATGTGTGTATGGAGATGGGTTAACAGCGTGTTGTCTCACTTTTCTTGCTGTTCGGAGTTGCTCATTATGCTCCTTCCTCAATTGTCTTAAATTGTGTATGTATAACGTCACTGCATGCTCACTTGGATTATCCACAGAACTCGGCATTCTACTGTAGCTCAACCAAGTGAAGTGCCGTGAAGCTAGTGCCGTCGAGATACCATCTTAAGTACGACACTCCCGTCAAGAGAACCAATGCCCAGAAAGATCTTGGAGTGATCATCACATCCGATTTGAAATGGAACCAGCACGTGTCCATGGTATGTGCCAAAGCAAGCAAAATGCTCGGCTTCATTAAAAGATCATCAATGGACATTCGCAACGAGAAAACCCGCCTTGCGCTTTACAAGACAATGGTGCGAAGCCAGATGGCATATTGCACACAAATTTGGTCACCACAGTCGGTATCATATCATACAAAGATAGACTTGTCAAAAGTGGTTTACTACCATTAACATACTGGCATGAATTCCTGGATATGGTCTACCTTTATACAAAGCGTTAGTTCTATCTAATGACCATAATATCCATGTAAAGACAACAGATCGGTTGACGAGAGAAAATGATGGAACAGCAAAAAATATATTACAAGTTCCTAGAGTAAACACTTTAACATTTCAGAACAGTTATTACTGCAGATCACCCAGGACTTTTAACTGTTTACCATCACACTTACGGCAGTCAAATCTCTCAATCAGTCAATTTAAATGCGGTCTATTTAAATATTATATTTTATTTACCAAAAACTTGTTGAACAGGTCTATACGACATTGATGTTCCACAAACGTTTAAAACAGTGTGTGTAAAGTGTCACTTGTGTCGTCCCTTGTCCAGTCTTTCTGTCAAACTGTGTTGTCATTAGTTGCTGTTAACCCAGTGGAAATATCACTTTGTTAGAGAGCATGTGAAATTTAAATTAAATTCCTTTTTTCGATCCACATGATTAGAATTGCTCAGGACCACATTAAATCAAACGTCTCAGTGACTAGCGATTTTGAAGCGATATATCCACTGCGTTAACCTATATTTCAGTATTGCATTAGCAGGTTACCCGTAAAGGAGCAACTAGCTCTGTGGGTTAAACCGGTCATGTGACAAAGATTGCAAAATAAAATATATATGTACATCTTTCAAACTCACCTAATCACAACCCGCACACCTGAAAATCTAAATAACATGAACTTACGGTTACAGCTCAACAACTGGCCTCAGTTGGTTGGAGCGCTGCACCAGAATCGCAGGTTCAATTCCTGCCAGAGGATCTAGTGCTGTATTTTTCGCAAGCGTTCCTGGTTAAATATGTATATATATGCTCACTTGGATTATCCATCAAACTCAGCATTCTACAGTATTGAAGTCTGTTATTTAAAATATATGTTAATTGTACTTGTTTTTATTCATTACACTAATAAACTACAAGGCAACATTAAGAAAGCGTTTTGTAAAGAGGCTCAGACAAAATTTTGTCTTAAATATGATCATAAAGATCATGTTACACCAAGATGTCATGGTGAATTTCCAACAATCTATGTGTACTTCAATGTTTAAGAGCGACTGTCCGTAAAAATCGAGCAAAATTTGAATTCTGCGGCAATACATGAAAAATAGATTTCGTTCATATTTTGCTCAAATTAAGGTAATACCTAGTTATAAATGGTGTTTGGGTTAGATTTTCAACATTTGGTCGATAAACGTACAAATATCAGAAATCAAGAATTTGTCTCCAGGAGGCTATAATTAGCCGCAGACAAAGCCGCTGCCATGGTCAATTTCATCACTTCGCGACAGATTCAAAACTGCCCGTAGATAGTTTTGATGGTATAATGACTATAATTCAAGTATTAAAGAACAATATTATCAATATGGAATGGCACAGGAGGCTTTAGCTGGCCTGACAGACGTTGTTGAAATTGGCTATTTTTAGTCAAATTTGAGAATTGCATTTTGTCACTGGATTTGAAGGGGAAATTTACTATGTGCGATAATCGTGAATTTGTTTATATTTCATCCACGGAATGGTATAGCATGAGCACATGTTATATATAAAAACTAGCTTGGGTTATTGCCTTGGAGCCTCACGCGAGACTTTTAAAAAAGCTCATTTTGGTGATTTTCAGTGGAATGCAACACAATTAAATCATTAGGCCTGCATACGTCTATACCAGAGTCACGAAGCTCAAATTGTTCAAAACTTTGAATTTTGTGTTTCGATATCAATGTATATGCTTTGTATACTTTATAAAGAGTCGTTTAGAAAGATTTTCAATATATTTTAGTGATAGGCCTACTTACAACAAAAGCACAACAAATCATCATAATTATCATTAATTTAACTAGACTGTATAACGTTGCTATTTATAGCAATTCGCGTGTTGTTACTGAATGCATGTATATTTAATATGTCTGCAGTCTGTAAGCTTTTGAAGTCTTATAATTTCTCATCAGTTTAATTTAATGCTTTCTCTGCATATGTAAACTAATAGAATTAAAGCTAGGTAAATACAATAAAAGTACATAAGTTGAAAGGTTAATTTGCTATGTGCGATAATCGTGAATTTTTTTATATTTCGTCCACGGAATGCTATAGCATTGATACATGTTGTGTATAAAAACTGGCTTGTTTTATTGCCGTGGGGCCTCACGCGAGACTTTTAAAAAAGCTTATTTTGCGGTAGTTCAGCCGACAGTCAGGTAGTCTGTTTCAGACCATGTTACGATATAAAAGACTATAAAATAATATAAAAACAAGTTGACATGCAAAGATGAGTTTAGTTCTTAGATTATTTACAAAGCAAATCTATATACCTATGAATATATAAATAATTTTAAAATGTTTGTTAGTGGAATCTGGGAAATAAAAGCAATGCCAGTGTTGAGCGCTTTATAATGAAAAACTATAGCTGTCAACTGAATAACAACTGTATAAAATTTATAGCTGCCTCACTGCTCGTATATATATATATATATATATATATATATATATATATATATATATATATATATATATATATATATATATATATATATATATATATATATATATATATATATATATATCTATATGGGCAAGATAAAAAATTAACCCAAGTTACTGTGGGAAGCAAATCATACCCATGGCTTAAACGGTAACGAGATTTATTAAATGTGTAATAAAGAATTAGTTTGGCGCGGATCAGACGGTTGAAAATTGGATTCCAAACTAGCACGCTTGCACATGAATAAAATTTATTTCCTGTAATTTATTTTGATCCACATTGTTCCTGTTTCCCAAACTGTTTGCGCAGTTATTAAAATTTTTAGTCCATAATTCAGAATTTTGATAAGGGCTGTTTAGATCCATTTTTGCCGGGACGTGACGTTAGGCGGGATCACTTTGACGTCGAATTGAAATAAACCACAATATTCAGCAAAACATACACTATATAAAACAATTAATACTAGTTATAATATAGAGCATGACGAGAAAACAAAATGATTGGATAATGTTAAAAAGGAAACGGGTGGTAGCCATGTTTTGTTTTAGGTACACTCTCAAAATATATTCAAGCACGCTTTTGTCGCTTTTTTGTATTGACTATTGTGGACATTTTTTCGTCAGGCAAACACGATAAGTAGTTTTTGGACAGCTCTACAAGGCCAGCCTGCATGCTTATGAGCGCGCATGAGCAAATCAATATTTTGCAGCTGAGAATGATTTTTCACCCAATTTTAATCTGTAATTAATTACGTTTTTAGAAATGTAACGAAAAACGTAATTAATAATTACAAAAGCAAGGAACGTGTTCCTTTTCCAAGGAGCAAATTGAAAATTCCTTTTCTTATTTTGTTAAAAGTAAGAAATAAAAAATACAACGTTAAGACAAAAATTCAGAAAAATAGCTGAAATAATTTTCAACGAGATCACATGACATGATAGCCTACATGAAGTACTATTTATTGCGAAAGTGGAAACCACAATTTGTTCCGAGGCTCAGAGCGCCAAATGTTGGCAAATAAAGTTTTAAGTTTACATGCTTCGATTTGCATGTCAAATGTTTTAATATATTGAAATATCATCTTGATAAATTCTTGCAAATTTCATAGTTTATGCCGTTTTTATTTACAACTACTGTTTAAGATATTATAATATATATAGTAACAATTTGCCGGTAAAGGAATTTGTAATTAATTCCTTTTTTCCGCAGTAATTTTTTCATTGTACTTAATTACATTTTATAACAAGTAATTGTAATCAGGAATTTATTACATTTTAAAGCAAGTAATTGTAATTGGAATTACTAATAATTACTAATGGTAATCTTGCAGCCCTGGGTTTACAATTATCACAACACCTATGAATACTATCGTAATAAGCGGAAATTGCAGAAATTGGTTTTTATTTCGCTGGAAATGGTGGAAACGAACACCGCGGGGAAACATCTGCTCATGCCAAATTGTAAACTTTTAAAAACATTGCTATTTAATTATTTAAGGTAATTGAAACAAACAAAAAATACATTAGACGGGTAGTTTAGATATTAATAAAAAGTTTTCTAACATTACAGTAAAAATCTAAAAAGAAACAGAATTTAAATTAAAAATTACCGTTTAAATTAAGAACAGGAGGCGTGTAACATTTCTTGAAGAATTGTCGAATACCGAACTTATGAACCTACGAAAAATATCTTTGTATGGTCCAGTTAAAGAACGCTTTATACAATAAATTTATCGACAGTCACTTTTGGTTTATTTTCTTGCATGAACTACTTCTTGCATATATGTATATAGACTATAATTGTTTCTACTTTTTAGGTTGTCACGTTCATTATTCCGTTCATATTCCAAAATTTTTAGTGAAGCTTGTCACTTGTTGAGCTATTGTGTAGGTTAATGTTTACTTTTTGACGTCTTGACTGGAGTGCTGTAGTTATTTAAAACTATAATGTACAGACAGAACTGTTATTAAAACTAGAATGTCGTTCACATTTGTCCGTTTGTCCAGCGTCAAGTTAAGTATGTTCAATATGTTAAATATCGTCAAATTTTAGAATCAGTCATTGTGTCTGCCTCCCACTGGCACATCTGCCTGACTCGCACTTTTTTTTCATGCCTCGCACTTTTTTCATACCTCGCACTTCTACCTCACATGCTTCGCACTTTTTTTCATGCCTCGCATCATGCCTCATATGCCTCGCTGCCTCGCACTATAGTAAAACTCGTCACCTGTTTGTTAGTATCGTAACAGGAGAGTCGATCCAGAAAAATGTCTAGCGTAAAGTGTAAACATATACATGTTCCAACTTATGTACTTTTATTGTATTTACCTAGCTTTAATTCTATTAGTTTACATATGCAGAGAAAGCATTAAACAAAAGTGAGAAATTATAAGACTTCAAAAGCGTACAGACTGCAGACATATTAAATATACATTCAGTAACAACACTGCCTCGTCCCCAAGCGCTAATTAAAAATTTCATGCGAGTCACTATATGAAAGATTTACATGAAGTAGTGCATCGCGATGAACAAGCGCAGGGGGTTATGGGCTTGAGGCATCAAAATTGAGGAGCGCCTCGGAGATCTTGTGCCGTTTCTTGCAAAATTCGTCTGTTTCTTGCAAATCGTGGTTTTCGACAGTTTTGGGGCTTTTTTCGCCATTTTTTTTGAGGAAACAACATTTCAAATTGTTCAATTAAACATATGATTACAGTCAGATGATATTTGATATCTTTTAACGCTTTGAATGATTCCGAGATGTCAACACTTGAAGAGTTCTACGGGGCTGTAGAAGCCGGTTTATATAATAAATTTACAAGGTATGGAAAAATGACAATGAATTTTTATCACAACGAGCAATTTATTTTAAAAATATACAGCTACAAGGCGTTTTTTAAACAAGGGAGCGATGCGACTTTATTTTGAATTGCATTTGCAAGATTCGTCTCAGGATTTCAGTTACGTGCTTATTTACATGCAGTATGTTTGATTTTCACGGTGCAAACGATCGACAATATTTTGAATAATTCAGATAAGGATAGCTTTATTTCTTTGTGGTGATATACATGAAGGGATTTATATTTAGATCTGTTGTTTACTTGTATGTTCGACAGCTATTTATACAAGATCGGCCAGGCGCTAACCAGAACACTCCTATCCCACTCCCCTTTGCGCGCCTAGAATGTGACGCACTACTTCATGTAAACCTTTCATATAGTGACTCGCATGAAATTTTTTTATTAGCGCCTGGGGACGAGGCAGGTAACAACACGCGAATTGCTATAAATAGCAACGTTACAGTCTAGTATAATGATATGATGATTTGTTTTGCTTTTGTTGTAAGTAGGCCTATCACTAAAATATATTGAAAATCCTTCTAAACGACTCTTTATAAAGTATACAAAGCATATACATTGATATCGAAACACAAAATTCAAAGTTTTGAACAATTTGAGCTTCGTGACTCTGGTATAGACGTATGGGCCTAATGATTTAATTGTGTTACATTCCACTGGAAATCACCAAAATGAGCTTTTTTTAAAGTCTCGCGTGAGGCTCCAAGGCAATAACCCAAGCTAGATTTTATATATAACATGTACTCATGCTATACCATTCCGTGGATGAAATATAAACAAATTCACGATTATCGCACATAGTAAATTTCCACTTCAAATCCAGTGACAAAATGCAATTGTAAAATTTGACTAAAAATAGCCAATTTCAACAACGTCTGTCAGGCCAGTTAAAGCCTCCTGGGCCATTCTATATTGATAAAATTGTTCTTTAATACTTGAATTATAGTCATTAAACCATCAAAAGTATCTACGGGCAGTTTTGAATCTGTCGCGAAGTGATGAAATTGACCATGGCAGCGGCTTTGTCTGCGGCTAATTATAGCCTCCTGGAGACAAATTCTTGATTTCTGATATTTGTACGTTTATCGACCAAATATTGAATATCTAACCCAAACACCATTTATAACTAGGTATTACCTAAATTTGAGCAAAATATGAAAGAAATCTATTTTTCATCTATTGCCACTGTTTGCTCGATTTTTACGGACAGTCGCTCTTAATGAGTACTTTTGCACCATGTGCTAATACACAGATAATAGTACTTGTTTTTATTCATTACACTAATAAACTATAAGGCAACATTAGAAAGCGTTTTGTAAAGTGAATCTACAATTATTTTGCAGTTGAATTTGAGTACACCACACTGTACCCCAGGGTATGAAGATTTTGTCTTAAATATGATCATAAAGATCATGTTACACCAAGATGTCATGGTGAATTTTCAACAATCTATGTGCACTTCAATGTTTAATGAGTACTTTTGCACCATGTGCTTACACAGTGCCGTAGCTTGGACCTTTTGAATGGGGTGGGGGGTGAAGCACCTGATTTAAATGGGCGTGGCCCTCAACAAATATAGGTGTGGCTTATCATGGACAGTTGCGTACGTGAGAGAGATACATTTACCTTCAACGTTTTTCGAGCAAAGGCCCTTGGCTACAAACTTCCCGACGAAGGGCCTTCGCTCGAAACGTTGAAGTTCTGTTACAATTTATATTTTTTCAGGTCGTTGTACATATATGTTTATCACACCCCAGCTGTCTGTAATAGTGTAGTTGGCGCTACTTACACTGGTACCAACCATTTGAGATTGTGGCTTACAGTATCAAATATTTTAAGTATAGCAGTGCACAAGATACGCAATTCATTTCATTTTGCAATGGTAATTGCAATGTAAATTAAATTTGCTGATCTATAAATTTGTTGTTAACTTACTTAGAATTGTAAAAGCTGGTATTTGAGATGACTGCAAATTTGTGTGCAAATTTGTGTGTATAAAGCTATTCTAAAATATACAATACCGGCATATGCCAAAAAGTTTTAAATCGTTTAAAGTCCTAAGAGCTTGGAAATGCATCTAACAAATGTAAAAATTTCCACATCACTGGTTGTTATTTTTACACAATTTTATGCGGACTGTTAGTGGTGTCGTACAATTTCCAAAATAATTCAAAATTAATTCCGTGCAATAAATCAAACATCATAGAATATTCCTGGTTCTGTACACTCGTTGCAATCAATTGTCATACTGCATATGACTTTCACTTGCTCATGGCAAACACCCAGGATTGATTGTTATTTTGCAAGCACACAGCATTCTTGTGGTTGGTGCATGAGAACAACTACCACAGGGGGCATGGAGTTACAATAGATCTGAATTTTATATTAATTAACGTACAGTATGGACCTAATTGATAGCCAATAAAGTCATAATTTTGCATTACTAACATACTAGTGTGTAATCACACTTTAAGTGAATAATATGCCCAGTTTGAATACAGCTGTGAATGAAACTAAAGATAATGATAATATAACACTTCAACAGTTGTTGTTCATTCGGTGTTGAAATTGGCATCTCACCTATTCTTGACTTGCAATCAATCCCTTGGGAGTTAGAAAACAATGACACAGCAGCCATGTTCGTGCCAAATTCAAAAGAAGTTAATGAGATTTTTTTGTTGAAAGGGGACCAACATGGCCATCGCCCACATCATTGCAAGTCAATTAGAATTCAACGTCAAAACAGGCATCTCACCTAGTCAAATCTGTACAGGCCTTTATCATAGATTAGCCTGTATAATATTAAACAACCCCAGTGACTATTAAACGCTCAATAGACTGTGAAGTAAGTTAGCACAAATTTTTATAAAAATTATCTTTGAAAAATACCTTAAAAATAGCTGGAAAATGGGTTTCAAATAATCCACTTTTGAATGATTGAATACAGTTGAATGTGAGGCTCAATGTGAGGCCCAATCCGAGGCCAAAAACCTCCAAATCCGCAGCTACGCTGTTTTTGCCAATTTTTTACTTGTGACAGCTAGCAGTACACCCCACTCCCCTCCACCAAAGGGACACATATTCACAAGCATGGTCTTGTTTTGCTATAGGCAGGGATAAATTTCGTGATACCGCTTGTGATACC
>CACRXK020002528.1:0-42666 GCA_902702795.2 Paramuricea clavata | reverse complement strand
AAAGGCCATAAGGTTTCGAAGTGAAGGCGGTGAGCATATAGTCATATCCACAACTATTTGTATTTGGAGAGTTATATTCCTCAGTAATATTTCTGTGGCACGAAATATGTGTTAAATACATTGCATGTGCACAAGAAATTCGCCAAAGAGGACAGGTTTGATCAGTGTTCTTCTGTGACTGTGTGGGGTATCATAGGAACGTTTACATCCGAAACTTACAATAGGTGAAGGGAAAAGATCTTATCCGTTACAACAGTAACAACACTAACATTATTGTAGAGATATCCTGTTGAAACAATCAGGGGACATTGTTATTGGCTTCATTTGCATATTAACGCGAGAATCAAAGCAACATTCGAAGTTAAATTTCGGTCAGTTGCATATTTTCCTGAGTCAGGGTCCATGGTATATTGGCCCATAAGGTTTCTCGCTGTGCCCTTCCTACATACAGTTACATGGTGACCACATGACTGACAAGAATTGTCCTTTGTATTGAATTCCTCTTATTTTATTATATATAGCCATATGCAATGCCAATGGGGGGTTAAATAGCCGGTAATTATAACATGCATATTGCACTGGAGTGACAGCCGGTTCGTCAGTTTTGAATTTTGTAACTGTTATTGTTATCAGACCATTTAAAACTCATCATAACCATAAATTAGCACGCATACCGACGGTATAGTCGAGTTTACGAAGACTGAATAGTATCGCATCACAGGCATTGCTATTTGGTAATTGGTCTTTGTATTGTCCTGTGAAGGAATGAATGCCATTCTATAAATGCAATGTTTGTCCTGCAGTCCAGAACAACAGTGATTGCAGCAAATTGACTATGTCTATTATATATGACATATGTACAAGGTATTTAGCCTATACTATGAGTCTATGGCTATGCCATGTTAAACAGATGATTTACAAAATAGGATAGTGCAACTTCCCAATGCCAATGCCAATGCCAATGGTGTGTTATTGTTATATGAAACATTGTCATTGAGTACCAGAACGCTTCACTGTTCCAGTCTGGCCTGATTTGTTTGGCTTGAAGCCAATCTCCATTGGGTATATTTCCATACATAATGACCAGTGAATATTCTACACTGCTGTTCCGAAAATCAAGGCATAGAAATTTACTAATCCTTATACTTTAATACAAATTGCTTTGGATATTCAAAAAGCCTCCAAGAGGTTAAGATAATGATGTCCAATTTTGTTCTCAGGGAACAAGATTAGCCTCCATGCAGATTTGCAGACATCAACCACACCTTCAATTCTAATCAGGAATTGAAATCTGATCCATGGCATGGTTAAATAAACAGGTACAAACCGTACACTTCAGTAAATTTCCCCTTGGCCTGGGCAAGTTGTTTGTTTGATGATTCAAACATAGCCACTGGCATGATTAGCATTTCGATTTTCACTGCCAATATTCCCACTTGGGAAGAAGATAATAACCTACTTCAGTCTAATGACTAATCAGGTTACTATACTGAGATAGTAAAAGGGGCTATAATTGCCATAACATGCATGATGTATACTATTTCCACCAACTGTACCAAGCTGTACAGTGACTGCATTCATGCCAGAAGTGAGTTGATACCAGCCAATACCAAAATTACTGATATTAACAGTAAACTAAGCTGACTAGCTTTAGTCTTGCCGTGGAAGAACCATTGGAATGAACATTGTGTTATTGTGTGCTCACATTCAAATGAGCAAATATTCATTGTAGGTTGTAGTGTAGCTCAATTTGGACAAGGCCTTTGGCCTTACTACATGTCATGTGATGGCCATCACCCCTGCTGTTGTTGTATCACAGGAAGTGACCAACCAAGTTAAAACTGGTCTGCATTCGATCAGGTCAAGTTTCAACGGTTTTGCTGGCATTTAGCTATGCTATTATATTTATTATATCACACAAGATAAAACTTTAAAAGTATCACAATTGTTTATTCCTTTAGCGTGGTTCTTGTAACATGTACTGATGTACTTCCATGTTTAAATCTCGTGCGTAGCACGTGAATAAATTACTGGCAAAGCACTGGCAATTTCCCGCCAAGTAAACAAAGTAAAATGTTCGCTCAGGATAAACTCGAGTATAAAGTATTACGAAAGTGCAAATAAAATGTCGTTCAATCTGAACGCTTTGCAGCAATAAACAATATTATAATATTATTGTAGATTCCATTAGGTAAAGCACAGTGGATAACGTGATCATTTAATATATGTGTATATACATGCCATGGACTGTATCCACACGGCACACGCCACAAATGACGTTTTTATGTCGTTGACACTGGAAAAATCCAATTAGTTTCTGCGTTACAGTTGTGTGCATTAAAATAATGGACTAGCTTCCTAGTTGTGTGAAAAAGCACTATGCTATGAAAAAGCACTATGCCATGACCTTGTGCCGCCCAGCACAGCAATGGCGTCTCTTGGTACTTTCCCAAGTTGCTGAAGCAACAATGTGGTCGTTGACCATGTGTACCTTTTGCCTTTACTCGTTAGGCTTTGGACAGGGTAGTTGGCGTCCTGTTTCTTGGTTTTATAGGCTTTTCCACAGCCATTGGCTTCTTGTTTAATTGGCTTTGTATGGCCTTTGTTTGGCCTCGTATATTTTGCCCGTTGGGCTTTGTATGGCCTTTGTTTGGCCTCGTATATTTTGCCCGTTGGGCTTTTTAATATATGGCCGTTGGCCTCATATGCCTTAATAAGGCTTTAGTTTCACTTGCTCATCTTAGGAGCGGTCTGTATAGACCATAGGTAGCTTTTCCCCAATGTGGGTGTACTGGGTTGCTTATATTTGCCGCTCAACTCTGCAGCACAAGCGTGAATTTTGTTTGTGGCTGTCCGCCATATTGTCACCATTTTATATATATTTATTGTCCATTTGATCGTTTACCTAAACGAGAATAAGAAACAAAACCACAAAATAGCAAAATAACAAAACAATATACTCCCTGTTTGCCTTGTGCAAAAATTTTGTTCAACAAACCGTTGATAATGAACTATTCTTTACGATTTACTCGCATAAATTTCTTCACGTTGTTTATGCCCAGAAAGACGCAAGCACAAATTGCCTAGATAGCTCGCGCGCGCTCTCTCATGTAATTCCGTAGTGACGTAGACTGATGACGTAGTAGAACTATAAATGCTGTAGAATAAAATAAATAAAGAAAACTACGTTTTATCGCGGTATTTGCCGATAAATCGGTAACCACTACAGAAAAACAGAACAAATTACAGTAAATCACAACAAACCGCGGAAGTGGGACAATTTTTGTATTTTTACTGTAACACATGCAGAACATGTACGAAATCCATACAGAAGTGTGTGTGTATTCTATACTTTTGAAACAACTAAATCAGACTTCGGAAAATTTGACAGTATTAATGCTACTTTTGAGAATTTAGATTTTAGGTCTTTGTTTTACATGTACCCAGTAAATATTTTTGAGTTTTGAACTTTGATTCTCACAAGCTTACAATTTGTTTACAATTTACTCTGCCTCTGGCTCAGAGTTGATCGGAATTGTAACAAATACACGTACACTTAAATGGCTTCCTGAATTTAGTCAATCAGATGTGTAAAAATTACTCGTTTCAATTTCATGTTTATGCTCGAAACTGCTCATGTTTACAATAGCAATTCTAACAATCTTGCCCTCCTTTTCGCCTTTGAGGCGTTGGTGTTGATTTATACACAAAATTCAAAACTCAAAAATATTTACTGGTCTGGGTACATGTAAAACGAAGACCTAAAATCTAAATTCACAAAAGCAGCTTTAATACGGTCAAATTTTCCGAAGTCTGATTTAGTTGTTTCAAAAGTATAGAATACACACACACTTCTGTATGGATTTCGTACATGTTCTACATGTCTTACAGTAAAAATACAAAAATTGTCCCACTTCCGCTGTTTGTTGTGATTTTAATACTGTAATTTGTTCTGTTTTTCTGTAGCGATTACCGATTTATCGGCAAATACCGCGATATATTTCATTCTACAGCATTTATAGTTCTACAGCTATCTTATACAGTTCTATAATATTGTGAATGATTCCGAATATTCAAAACGAATTGAAAGATTGAAAGCAGTAATGATGTACCGTATAACGGTTTAAACTTAGCCGGCCGTACAGCTCACTGCCACCGGTCACTGAGCCGAAGGATAAACCGAAAATTCACTTTTCTCATCACAAGATTTAATGTTCAGTCGATCCGCTACATTGAAAGATGAGTATACTTGGCTATTTTTTTGGCAGGGGTAACGAAATATATCGGCTGTTCTCTACAGTAAGTGTTTCTTTATGTGTTGCCCATCGGAATATAATATAACTACATAAGCTTGATAGATGTAAGATAACGAGTTTCACAATCCCATTTTAAATACTATGGCTTTTGGCAGCCTGGTTTTGCATCATATGTGTTTTTCAGTAAAAGCCCCATTTCCCTACTTCCCCAACGTGTAATACGCGAAAAAACTTTGTTAATAATAAAAAAAATTTGTAATAGTAAACAGTGTATTTTATTATAAAGGATTTTCGTTTTTCTACTGCTCCGTACTTCGTGTGCTCCGTGCTCCGTGTGCTCCGTACTCCGTGTGCTCCGTGCTCCGTGTGCTCCGTGTGCTCCGTGCTCCGTGCTCCGTGTTTTACTAATAGCCTTTGAAATCTGATATTGCAATTTGTCAACAACAAAACTCTTTCGATCGATCGATCGTATAGTATAAAATAGAAAGAGAGCTGTATACGATCGAAAGAGTTTTGTTGTTGACAAATTGCAATATCAGATTTCAAATATTGTAAACAGTCGGTATCGCGGCGTTGATTGGCTCACTAAATTTGGCTGGCTGTTGCCGAAAATAGGTGTTTTTATTTGAATCCCCCCCTGACAATCCAAACGGTATAGGAGGCTAGGTGGCCAAGCAGGCGCCGTAGTAATTATCGGTCTTTCTAAGTTCCATAGAATTTTAGTCTCGAAACATTTCGCTAAAAATCCATTGCAAAAATTATAGGACGTGTTAATATTGTCTTGTATGTTCGAAGATCGGTGTTTATTCTATACGCTGGCGAAGTTTTACCGGGAACAAAGCAATTTAAAGGGGATATTTTTCGATTTGAATTGTTCGTGTCGGCTGTTTGGTAATTGGAATCGTTAGCCTTTGCTTTCAATACTATCACCTATGAAGACAGTCGCAGGCATCGAATGTAAAGTCGCTCAGAAATAAAAGACGATCACATACAATCAAAGTAGGCAAGTAAATATGATTTTAAAATATAAAATTCATTACAAATTTTATTGTTTAGGATATTTTATAATGATATATTTACTATACACTGATACGCGTCTGGGCCGCCTGTGGACACACCGGACGCGATTCGACAACGCGACGCGATCTTTTCGCGTCCGGTGTGTCTGGACCTTTAGGCAATACTTTTTGTTATGACTGTAATCACTCTCCAAGGGTTAATTATCATTTCGCCCAGTATTGCTTATATTGCAAAATATCAAGATGATATCATAATTGTCCATTTCGAAAATAATTCACATTAAACATGCTTTCGTTTTTGGGAATAAATGTATAGAAAGTTTGCGAGCTTTAATACAAAAGTAATACGAAAAACAAAATTGCCGCAACTTGCAACGATGGCCGTCTTTAATTAAGAAGCAATTTTAATTACAATTGCATAGTTGCAATTTTATGCATAATCGTTTTTATTATTATCATGTGTTGGGATCACTTTTTTCATGTTGCAAGTTGGAGCAATTTGTTACTCCCATTACTTTCCCATACTAAATAAAGCGGGAAGCAAAAACTAGGAAATTTGTATAAATGAGGATCTCCCAGTCTTCTGTGTTCCCTTGTTCCCAAAACGATTTCATCATGTCCCCTTGATCCCTATGTTGTTTGCTATTGCAAAAATGCTTTGTTCTCTTGAAGACCCTGGGAGACTCTCGTAAATGTCAAACTTACACATATTTTCTTGTGGAAGGTAAAACCTCAGCAACTGCTCTGTGTCTGGCTTTATTCATTGCAGGAAGATACTCCCATGTGGAATGGTCTCCCATTGTAAAGCACTCAACCGAATTGAGAATTTCTTCCTTCTCATTCTTACCCCCCATAACCACAATTGTATTTCCAGTAATGACCGCACAGCATTGATATCTCTTCTCTAACAGGGATGGTAAGGGTGTGGTCTTGCCCGTCTTGCAGTCATACATGAAAACATCACTCAGGATCTCGTTTCTTTCATTACGACCTCCAAGAACAACTACTTTATCTCTCCAGCGAACCGTTCCCATTCTTGACAAGGGCTGTGGTAATGGTGGCATCTTCTTACACTCATTCTTCGTTGAATCAAATTCTAACACACTTTCCAAAGCATCTTTACAATTTGTAGATTTCTCTCCTCCAAGAATCAGAACTTTATCATGGCCGAGTAACTCAGCGCCATGACCTTCTCGTGGCTCAGCCATTTGCCACAACTCCTTCATAGTGCAATCTGCAGTAAGTTGCAATTCACTAATCACATTAGACCGCCTTCTGCTGTGATAATTAAATCCACCAATGTGAATGACACTCTGCTGGTGAACAACAGTTTGATGATCATCACACCCATAAGGAAGTTCTGCCGAAAATTTCATCCATTTCAAAGGTAATTCATTAATATTCATGGTCTCAATTACTTTATGTTCGGATCCCCCAACAACAAATAATTGTTGATCATTATAAATAAACGAGGAAGCCCCGATGTGCTCATTATTCGTTGCCGACACCTCAAACCAACCACCTTTCTCCCAAGAATATATTTCTGTACTTTTTGCCGTTTTACCGAAACGTTCACCACCTCCTGCAATTAAAATATCTTCTTTTGGCGCATTCAACATTTCCACAGTCGGTGATGGAAGTTTGTTAAGATGTTCAAACATGTTCAACGTCTCTAACATTTGAGACATCATGACTTTGACTTCGTTCACGTCTTTGTTCACTTTAGAAAGATTTTCTTTCACATCTTTTACTTCTTTCCTAACCTCTTTTACCTCTTTCTTGACTTCTTCTTGGTCGCGTTTAATTTCATCATGGTTGTTCTCCAGTTTCACAAAACGTCCTTTCAATCTTCCCACATCCTCCTGTACCTGTTCGCACTCATGGCAGTTCGCTTTTCTATAGACACAAGCCACAGTCTCATGATGGACCTTATCTTGCTTGTTAATCTTCATGTCACAATTTTCATTTGAACACACCACGGGCGTAAAACCACAACTTGCAACATGATTTTCGAGATCTTCAACATAGGTAAACTCAGTACATCCTCGACTGGCATAATCGCAATTGATCTTCAGCTTTGATAAATAATTATTCACTAACCGCGGGCGACGAAGCGTATCTACACTCAAATGTTCGTTACATTCAGGACAGGTTTGAGAATTTACCTTCAAATGTTGAGTGATACAGGCGAGACAAAAGACGTGTTCATTATTCCTACACATCCTCGGTTCTTTAAGAACATTGTAGCAGATAGAACAATGAAAATTTTCGTCGACATCTTTCTCAAATCGACAGTCTTCGTAGCCGTATTTCTCTTCTGTCGAGGAGCAAGCCATTCAGACTTTTATACAATACAATATATACAATAATACAAACGATCTTTCTTTCCAGCATTTATCTTACATTGTAAAGCAAATAAATCGAGAGCAAAAGACATACAGACCTACAAACACTTCCATCGTGGCTTTTAGTTTTATTTTACAATAACAAAAACAGCTGAATTGAACATATAAAATACTTGGAAATAGGAATCACATGATCCAAAGGTCATGACATATCAATTACCTATTAATTTAAATTAAACAAATACGCTCCATAATGTGAACGCGATTTCGCCGATTTGTGATTGCTTTTCTGAAAGAAAGTGATCAGTGTTCATGATTAGTTGTTTTGAAGTATGAAATTGATGTTCTATAAGTACAGGGTGTTCCAAAAAAAACCCAAATTAAAACTATTAAAATAACGTATTGTTAGAATTTGAATGCCCTAACAAAGATAATACAATTACTGAATTACAAATTAGTCATATTATCAGTTTGGGAGAAAATGGTTCAACTCACCACAGGTTATAACCAGGCTCAGCGGACTCTTCATTGTAATTATATCAATGTCTAGGAATTCTTTGAAAGACGATTGGAGATCACATCCATGTTATGAAAGCCGTCATCGATCAATGTCCACAAATGAGAGTCAATTAACGAGGAGTTGATTGAGCTCTTGTCTAACCAGATTTTCCAAATTGTGAGTCCGAGCAGTGAGCACCAACTTGGTATGTTTTATCACTCTAAGCCAGCGAATAAACAAAGCAACGGTTTTACAAACACTAAACCTATTCCAAACACCAACTCTAACCGTAATCCTAACCCTAACCCTAACCTAACCCTACTCCAAGTTTGTTTCTAAACCAATCTTGAAGAAAATATTTTTGACAATATCATTCTGAGGTCAGCGAAATAACTTCTTTCCATTCAGCAGGTCCTCCCGACAATTACGTTAGTATTGCAGAGCATGCGCAGAGGTGACCGCTGACCTTACACACCGACGCAATAGCCGTAAATATTTTTCGTAGCGGTAACTATTTTTTGGTAGCGGTAAATAATGGTGTTCCGATATAAATTTGTGTAAGTAACCGTAAATATTTTTGTAGACGTAAATATTTTATTAATACAATATTGTCATTTTTGGCATCTCATAAGTTTTCTGATTGTTATAACGCTGATAAATCTCTCTTACACTAACATTCTTATGCATAAAATTTATTCATAAAATGTTTCTTTATGTATAAAATTTACTTATGTCAAACTTTTATGCACTAGCTTGAGCGTTCAGCAGATTGCTCAGGCATTCAAATTCCAACAATACGTTATTTCAATAGTTTGGGGGGGGGGGGGTGTTTTGGGACACCCTGTCGGTTCTCTCTCCTCCGCAGAGGCTTTAGTGTTTTCTTAGGATTTACAGTATTACGATGAAATACATTTCACTACACTGACTTTACATGGCGGATCTTGGAACACGAGCGTAGCCGCTGGGCGAAGGAGCGCAGGCAATTAAAGCCTCTGCGGAGGAGAGAGCTGTCGGTTTATTGTCTTTTATTGACATAACTGAACCAATCACAAAGCAAAATCATTCATTCAGGTATAGGAACCGGAACCGACTCAAAATGCTGGTAATGATAAAATCCACTCGAGACTAAAGCTGGTGACAGACGAGCAAGGTTTCTACAGTATAATAAGTTTTCATATGACAAGTTTTATTTTGCAATATTGCACGTGAGTACGTACAACAAAATGAATATATAATACGAAAATGAATGGCATCAAGCCCTAAAAACTTCATATACTAAGGTCTAATGTACGAGTCAAATCCAACCGCGATCAGCCCCCCCCCCTCCCTGGCAACCCCAGGGCATTTGACTTAACATTACCCCCGTATAGGCGGGAATTTGGCAGCCAGGTCGGGAATTTGACGGCCCGGCCGGGCATTTGACCACTTGACAACAACTTGCTCAGCAGTTTTCCCTAAAAATATGTGTACCTTATTCTAGCGCTTTACGAGTTTTCTATTTTGCGTCTTTTCGATAGTTTGAAAATTGCTTCTGAATCACAAATATCAATCATAGATATATGATACAATATGCCCTGTTGAACAAAAAGAAAAATTGTCTGGCCTAGTTTTCGTTCTTTTTAATCTTGAAATACTTGTTAAATTTAATTTTAGTCAAAATTCCAGAAACAGGACTACCCCTATAGCAGGGCATTTGACTGTGGTTTCTGCCTGTTCGGGCGGGCATTTGACCAATTATTTTTTTCAAAAGTCAAATTCCCCGGGGGTTGCCCGGGGGGGCCTGATCGCGGTTGGATTTGACTCGTACATAAGCACAAAGTATACCAGAATTGAAAATATTTTAAGAGAAATGCGACTGGAAATGTATTTGACATGCATAAACCAGTTACGCCGAAAAAGCTATATTTTTAAATTCTCATGTATTCGGCCACTTAAAAGCGAAAAAAAGCGAAAAACATGAAATCTTAAAAGAAAGTTTAACTGCAGTGAAAACGGGTCACGAATATATTCTCGTCTATGTTTAAAAACACATTTTTCAAGCTTATTATCGTGAAACGACCAGAAAAATAAAGAATTTAAAACACATACCTTTTTCATTAGCCTTTTAGTAGAAAAGTGATGATTAAATCAAAATAGGTTATACTTTGCATGGTGTTTTTGTTCGGCAAAGTACTGAACATGGTCCTATCGTTGTCGGAACTCCGCGGAACTGTTGGAAAGTATTTGTCAACGCAAAACGACGAGCCTAAACTGTTCATTTCTATACTTTTCTGCTACCATATTCATGAAAATTGCATGACTTGCACAATTGTTATAAAATATTTCTGGTATCAATTTCTGATTTACAACCTAAAAACGTGTTCTAATGTAAATTTACACTGACACGTTGAGGTTGAACCTGCATGGTGTTTATTCAATTAAAGCAGAGTAAAATAAAATAAATAAACTTTGGCCGCAAAATTTTAGTTCTATAGTCTGGCAGCATAGCTTATATACAGTTTTGAAGTGTACAAAAATTGTTTTCTTTTTAATTACCTTTTTAAAATTGACCTCAATATGCAAATTTCGGTTTCCCTCGAATTCGGGTTCAAACATGACAACTGGGATTTGCGTATTTTGGGCTGGGAAAATGGGATTTAGGTTACTGGGACTGGGGAAGAAAGACATAAAAAATGGGGATGCGAAAACCGAAATACCATCATAAAGACAGTTCTAGTAATCTAGTTGGACACTTAAAGGTCATCACATAGTCATAGATCAACCATCTGCTCTGCCATTTTCTTCCACAATTCAGTACAATGGAACAGAATGCAACTATACCATGTTACTATAGGATAAGATTTTGCCAAGGTATTATTCTATGGAACAGTTCGTCTATTAATTAAATAGTTTATTCTGTTTGTACGAATAATTATTTATCCGTATACACTGCTGATTCAATTAAGGTTGTTCTTCTAAACCTTAAAGGACATTGGCAATAAAAAATTAGTTTAGTTCATTTGAAAGAACTCTTAAAACTATACTGTATATTAAACTCTGTTACAGATTGTTTATATCCAGGGCCGTGCCACCTGGGGGGGTGTAGGGGGTGTATCACCCCCCAAAGAAAAGTAAAAAGCCCAAATTGCGGAGAGGGGGCCTTGGAAAGCGGAACGTGTTAAATATTAAGGAATTTTCTGGAAAATTGGTCTAAAAGGTCTTCAAAACTAAATTTAAGCCCCCATTATGTAAACCTAGTGTTTGAAAAAATTTTTGGGGCCTCCCCCCTCCCCAATATTTTCCAGAAAAATTATTTGGTTTCCGGAAAAATTGTTTTGAGGGGGCCCCCAAATGGGAGGGGGCCCAAATTTTTTATTTCACCCCCCCCCCCAACCAAAAACCACTTGGCACGGCCCTGTTTATATCTCAGTTTTCAAAATATTTCGACTGAAAAAAGTGAGCTGTTCGCCACCTTGGATTATTGAGGATATGCATGCATGTTACGTCAAGAGAGGGGTTACGCCAATTTTTTATCTTGAGAGTAAGCGATCAATATGGGTCCAAACTTCGTTTCTGGTTGCTGTCAGAAATTTAGAAATGATTAAAAACATTTCAAACAATTTTGGATTGTTATTCGGTCATTTTCGAGTAGTTTTATATGGTTAACCTAACTCCTGACGTCATCAAAACCATAGTTAATGAGGTAAAGAATTTTTCCAAGATGGCGGAAAGCTCATTAATTTCGGTCTAAATATTTCGAGAACTAAGCAAGATATGACAAATCGGTAATAGAGTTTAATATATAATTTTAAGAGTTCTTTTGATTGAGACATACTAATTTTTTATTGCCAATGTCCTTTAAACTCTGAGTGCGCAAGGGATGATGGATGTTCACCTAATAGGCCCTTAAACTCAGAGAATTGCCTTTACAACAAGTATGTTTTCTGTCATGAGTCTTCTATATGTCTTAGGTACTCTTGCAAACCCAAATTTCAAAGTTTATGTGTTTAAATAAGCAATAACCCATCATCCTTTGCGCGCTCAGAGTTTTTTTCCGCGCCCGCCTTTGCCATCTCCGCGTGTCCGTTTCCGCATTTTGAATAATGGCCGAATTACCAAAGGAAGCGATGCATGGTGAGGTCTCGTGACATTTATTTTGTATCTAGATCTCGAAACCAAAACGTTGTTGTCTCGAGGCTCGAGCAGGATTCGATGCAATCTTCAGGTATGTAGTCGTAGTTTTACGCATTATTTACGAGTTATTGAGTGTTATTCACTGTTGTGAACTTGCAAGTTTACCGAAGTTTCGACACACAAACTTTTCTAATGTTGATATTTGTGATAGAACGTTCAATGCATATAATATATTTGAATTTAATTTGCAACATGGAAACCCAACTATATTTATAGTTGCGTAATATACAGTGACGTGGAAACCCAACTGTATACTAACCAGTGTCAATAATCGAAGTCCCAACTCAAATTATAGGATTTTAATTTAGATTTGCATTATGCACCTATCAATATTAATCCCGGGGGGTAAGGTTGCGGGCAATGGGTGGGGATTTGATAAAAAAATTAAAAAATTGGGTCAATTAAAAAATTGGGTCAAATGCCCGCTGGTGGGGCATTCTAAGATAATCAAATGTTTCAAAAGAGATGCACGCAGGGGATAGATCAAGGCAAAATATTTTAACATTTAATATAAAGAGCCACAAAAAGCATCTGGGCATCGTAAATTTTATCCCCAGAATCCAGAATATGTGCTGTATTCAAATTCCAAAAGGCCAGAAGACTTAAGCGAAGCGGAAATAAAAAATAAAAAGTTTCCGGACTTCCTGTTTTGTCTATTCTAGGCTCCAGGCTTTGTACTGAAATCGCATGTTGAATTATGTCGAATGGCAAATCGCCCGCACCCGGGCAAAAATCTTTGTCAAATGCCCGTCTGTGGGGATAGAATTCACGATCAAATCCCCCACACATTGCCCGCACCCTTACCCCCGGGATTAATATTGATAGCTGCATTATGCAAATCATTTTTATAAATTATAGTACATGCAGGTATATTTATCACTTAGGGTGCTTTCCATTAACAGGGCCAGAACGGTCAAATTGTTGAATGGAACACAAAAAATAACAAAACATTTGGGGTTCGGACCTATCTGACCGGAAAAATTAGATAACATTAGAATGAGGTCCACTTTCGCTAGATATTTGAGAATCATACACCAGATCTTACCATTGATACAGAGAAAATAATTCGGGTCTGACCGGTCAGGCCATTAAATGGAATTAATGCCCTTATTTACTGAGACCGAGGGAAACAGTGTGTTTTGTGGACCCACCATTGATGCCCAAGGCGAAGCCGATGGCAACAACAGCGGGGCCACAAAACACACTGCTTTCCCGAGGACTTGGTAAATAAGTGTTTTGTTATATAGTATATAAGTGTCAAAGTATGAATAATTCACCGGTTAATGGAGTGAACTTAATTAATTTGAAACCAAAACTGGATAAATGGAACGCCGTAAATGTTTACAGTTATAAAAAGATTAAAAAATGAACTTTGGAACTTCATGGTTGACACGCATGCGTATTGCACCCATTTTATTATTGACCGGTCAATAAATATTTGATTGCGGACCGGTTGCCTCCTCAGCAAAGCACACAGTGAACATGATGTTTTGTGGACAGGCACATGATACAGTTTTGACCAATTCAGGCAAACACAAAAATTGAACTTTGACACTTAAGTTAACTATATATAACAAAGAAATTTGTATGTGGTTCATAAACAGCCCTCCAAAAACGAGGTCGGCATTTGGCAATGTCGACCGGAATGACCTCCCTAATTATAATTAATTCAGCCAAAGTAAGAATGTTTTTGGTGCTGATAGCTGTTGAAAAGTCAGAGATTATAGAATTTGATTCGATTAACTATACACACTTCGGTATAAGGTTTAAAAATTGACGGGTATATATTTCTATATAATTATAATTTAGGTAAGACTCCAAAAGAAAAGCTGAACTGATCGTGTAATTAACACCTTTCAATGATTCGTAAATACGTGATTACAGATTTTAAAAATGCCGGGACATGCTGACCTAGGTCAGATTTAGTTCGGTATTTTTTTGCCAACCTCAATCTTGACAGTTTTTGAGGGCTGCATAAAGCTACATATATAAACAATCGATAATTTGATTTTCTATTAGATGTTAAAGAATTATTTATATTTGATGATCCAATCAGCTGTGCAGTTGCTTGGACATTGACTGTTTAGTAATGATCGGCCAGCTTTTCAATATTTACATTCAATTGATAAGCTATCAATTGCCATCAATTTGATAGTATGTGCTGATTGTGATCACCAGACTTGGAGATAGTGGTGGATCCTGGGAATGACGTTCCTAGAAAATTTTTGATTGCAGAAAGGATTTTCAATTTTCTTTGGCTTTCTTTGTTAAAAATTTCTCAAATTTTCTTAGAACTGAAAATGCTGATATATTAGTGATATCACCTGATGCACAAATCGGTTAAAAAAAGTTTTTTCACTTGAGCATACATGAAAATATTCCTTGAAATTTAAATTTCTTTATCGACTTATCATATCACACAACTTGCAAATGTCAGATTAGGTATTAATAATAACAAACACTCTTATAATGCTTGTGTGATGTTACTCTGAGTGTACATCCACACCGGGCAGGCTTGAAAAATATGCCTGGCCACGGTGGGGCATATTTTTCAAGCCTGCCCGGTGTGGATGTACACTCAGAGTAACATCACACAAGCATCTTATTCACCTGAGTACATTACACCAACACAGCAAATAAACACTTATAAGTTATAAGTACAACTGTAACTTATTACAGTTGTAGGGCATAAAAAAAATACCTGTGGTTCCGGTTTCATATTGTCAAAAAATTAGGGTCGGTAGGTCGGAAATAATTTTTTTTTAAATCTTTTTTTTCATGGTTTTTTCAATAATTAGTGTGACAATAGACGCCATTTTTTGCAGCAGCCCGCAACAACCCGGAGAAAATAGAGTCACACGGTCAATCGCGTTGAAAAAATAATAGGGTCGGCAGAAAAAAAATAGGGTCGGTCGGGAACCGGAACCACAGGTAATTTTTTTTACGCCTAGTTATAACACTATATAAGCATTTATTACAATTTAATTTGATATGCTATTAGACCTAAGTTGCTATAACATTAGTAACATAGAATTAATTAATATTATCCAATATCCAATTTATTGATTAATTGAATAGATTAATTTTGTTAACAGTGAAGGCTGTGAAGCACAGTTAATACCTAACAGCTGTACCCTTCCCAAATTATGCATGCATGCAACACGCAAGCAATGCATGCATGTAACATGCAAGCAGTGCATGCATGCGTTGCATGCATGATGCAAGCATGCAAATTGGCACTCTCTGCATGCATTATGCATGCATATGCAGCATGCATGATGTGACTGCAGATTTAAATAATTATAATAGGCAGCGGCTAGCTGAGCATGCATGCATGCATGCAAATAAGTACTTTGCATGCATGCATGCATGCATGCATGCACGTAGCATGTATTATGCATGATGGGTGCAGGCATATTGTGAAGCATTAACATGCAGATGAAATGTGCATGCATGATTAATGCAGCAGATAGGCTGCATGAATATTGACACTATAACATGCTTGCATAAAAAATTGCATTCAAATATATTCAGAATAATAACTGCAAGCATAAGAGAGTGATAAATTTTAATAAATCTAAGTATTATGATAAAAAAATGCTATAAGTTGCAGCATTTTCCATTTAAAATAAATTAGAGATGATTTAAATTTTTAAAACAATATTATATAGCTGAAAGCCATAACAACTTGCTTAAAAATTAGTTTAAATACTAATTCAATAAAAAGGTAATTCTATAAATAGGTAGCAAACTTTGCTATTTAATGTCAGTTCTGATTTACTGCTTCATGTTCTCCTCGGTCTTGGCATTCAAGATGGACAGCACAATTTCATCAGATTGTCTGTGACGGCCATTCCTTGTCTCAATTGCCACCTGTCCAATAATGCGGTTTACAATAGCAAAATTGTGGGTCTTTGGATACACAGTGCGCAGAAAATCTGAAATGATCAAATGAGCAATAATAGCAATGGTTCTGAAACATTACTCAATGTTCTACATTGCCAATATTAATTCCCATAATTGTCCCAATACAAGATCAACAGTTTTATTAATTTTACCTTGAATTAGAGTTACTCTGTGGTGATCAAATTTCTTGCCTTGTGCAGAATCAGTAGCACCATTTTTGCCTGTGGCACCTGATATTGTACAATGCAGCCTTTCAAAAAATGTAAACATTCCAATAGCAAGAATTCTGGTGGCCTTTGTCACAGCTGATGCACTTGCTGCTTTTGTTTTTAAATGGTGTGGCACACTACTCATAGTTGCACTGGAATAAAAAAACTCCTGAGGACAGCTATCCTTTTCAGGGTTTCCAACTGCAGGACAGTTGTCTTGAACAGTTTCTATCACCTTTAACTTTAAATCACTGGAGTATCCACTGGGTCTTTGAGACATGACATTGGGAGTTTTTGAAGAAAATTCCTGACAAAAAAAACCCAACTAGAAACATATATAATTGATACTATTAAGTTGATTAATTTATTGCTGGTAACAACTTATTGGGCCAGCCTTAAATGCTAAAGGAAGGAAATGGAATTATAAGTAAAAGCCCCCAAGCCTTTCATTCTTTATAAATCTCACCACTGGCTTATTTTGCATCTGCCTTTTAGACTTCATACTTTCTAGGTCTAATTCTGCAAGAGCTGAAATTTCTGCAATTTAAAAAGATAATAATTAGTAAATAAAAATCAATTCCCCAATGTGGAGGAAATTTGGATAAAACATGCACTTGTGACCTCAAAATATAGCACTTATCCTTCAAACTAATGTGCAATTTTGATGATCTTTGAAAAATTCACTCATGCATATTTTATCCAAATTGCAATTATTTTTTTTTGAATCGAAACCATATATGGTATTACATATGAATAATGTCACAATATTTTATATCAGTACTTACTCTTTCTCATTAAGTCCATTTCTTGCTGATGCCGTTCAATAGCAAGCTTGTTTCTTTTACAACACTATATAATATACATCTCAGAGATTAACAAAAATGATGGTACGTACTGCAGTTAGCATGGTCATAACTGCATTAACATGTATAGATTTTCAAATTGGTATTGTCTTTTGCATAATTGCTGACTTCTATAATTTTTTCTGTGTCGCTACTTATTCTACCACTGGCATTTTCATTATACAATGTTGCTCATTTAATGGCTAAGGCTTGGTCCCCTAGAACAACCCAAACCAGCAACCCAAGTTCTTTAACACTATTAAAATTTGCCATCTGCATGTATAACATTCAAGAAATTAAAAATATATGTCAGTGTCTCGCATGCACAATAATGAGAAAGCAGCTTACCTTACAACATTTTCCAATCAATTCTGTTTCTGCTACCTCTTCTTGTATCTGAATTATTTCTGGTGACTTGCAGATATTTTGCATTTGTGCCAGCTCAGCTTTGTTCTTTCTTTCCTTCTCTTCCTTTCTCATTTGCTCTGCTGTCTTGTCCCCACTTCTATTTTTCTCCTTTTTTTTCTTTGACGGCCCTTCCAAACTTAGATTTTCTTCTTTTCTCACCTCTACTGATGTGAAGTTAGGGACTGGTTTGGTATATATCAACTCATGATGCACGATCCTTTTTAGTTTGTTAGACTTGTTAGACAATGAAATGTCTTTTCTTGACTTGCTTCGATCAGTAAAATTGGGTTGTTGATGGGACTTATACAGTTTCAAAGCTGCTGCTTTTGTGTCTGTTTAATGAAAATTATTTGATGAATAAATATAGTTCATTGCCATTTGAAGTCTATTAATAGAATCAGGGATAATTTCAAAAATTGTAATAAATAAATAATATACAAATGAAATAAAATTCTTGGCTACTTGAGTTGTAGTGTTTCAATCCCACATCGGCGACCTATGATTTAAAAATTTTTCGAACCAGAAGCTTCTTTGACAGCTCTAATGCTTTAAATTCGATCATAAATTTAATTTAAATAATATAAAAGTGATTGTGAATTTTAAATTTCAGTGGACGTAAATACCGGTATTGTAGAATGTGTATTGCTATGACAAACCTGCAGTAGCAGCAATTATTCCTTGAAAAGGTTTTCCACAATATAGGGCTAGCACATTTTCTCCAATTTCGAACTTAGGGCAACTTAGCTCGTTTTCCAGTGAGGATATATCTTTCTTGGCCACTGCATCATAAGCATCCTCACCAGCCCATTCAATGATACACCAACCTGTATTAATCAGTGAAAATATATTTCATAGCTAGAGTTTGACTTAAAACGTAGAAAAATAGAAAGAATTTCCCAGCCGCCATCTTGAATTCAGATTTATGCTGTGCTGCTGCTATGACAACGACTCGTTGCAGTTGCTTGAACAGTTGAATTTCTTTCATCGATTAATAATTTACTCGTTAAGTTTCTCGTAGTGCATATGACAGTATAAAACTTCGACAAATATCGTAAACGTGGAAAAAGATAAAGTGGCACACCAGTATAAACGTGTAATGAAAAAGAGCCAAGAAACAGTTCGTTTTTAAGGGGTAGCCGTAGGTATAAAATATGATATGATGTACCGTACTTTTTACTTTTTGATTTTCATTACGGAGTTTTTTACGCATCTTTAGTCCGATTTAATAAATATTTTAACAGAAATAAATTACTTACCCTTTAGTATTTCTTGTGGTGATTGCGAGGAAGGTCCGAGATATCCTTTGTACTTCTTGGGTATTTTGTGTTGTCGTTTCACAGGAGCGGGGCCGTCTTTTTCACTGTCACTTCCAAAGAGGTCACTTTCCCAAAAAGTTGCTCCAAATTCGTGTTCCGAATCGCTAACTGAAAGGTCACTATGGTCTTCGTGTTCAAATGCAGACTTGAAACTTAGCGGTCTTTTAATTTTTGACATCTTTTTCAACTTCAGTAATAGGAGCTTTTGAAACAGTACGAAACGAAAAGTCGAAAACTGTTCAGTTCTTTAGTGCAAGTCTGATTGAAGTTCTCACGAAAAACACGAATATTTATAAGCATTTTCGCGCGCGGAGCTGTGATTGGTCAGAATCGAATTAACATGGAGTCGAGGTCACAGTGGACAAAGGCTAGCTGAAAACAACTGTCAATCGAAAAACGAAAAAAAAACGGTTCATCTCGTTAAATTAGTTGATACTGTAAAATAATAAAAATGTTGCCAAGACGGAAAAGGTACAAGGAGTGGCAAAGTAACCCAAATATTCCAATCCCCAAGAGGACACTTGCACGTTTAAAGAAGAATACAAGAACAAGTTTTAACACTGTTCACGACAATGTATTAAATGGTGGAGATACTGTTGCAGAAAAAAGCGATACTGCAACTGCTTTGGACGTTGGGAATGTCCAGAATGAGCAATGTGTTGCTGGTTTAACTACCAGTGGCACTGATCTACAGCAAGTATTTGACCCCTCAGATGATGTCGACCAGTTTAATGCCTTTAATTACGTGTCGCCAAGTCAAGAAAACACCCATGAAAACACTTTGCCCGACACTGATTTGCTTGAAGCGGATGGTGATGCATTCCATTTAATTGAAGACGATGACTACAGAGACAATGATGAAGTATACTGCAGGGAATCAGATAGCAGTTCAGATTCTGAAGATGAAGCAGTGGCACAACATAATGATTCAGACTCCCGTGTTCCGCTTTATCCTGGGGCTACCATCACGGTAACGGAAAGCATTATTAGCATAATGAAATACTCGCTGAAACACAAGATGACATATGCCGCAGTTAATGATCTGTTGGGGTTGCTTTCTCTTCATCTTCCATACGGTAGTGACAAAGAGCATCTCAAATCTCTATATTTTCTTAAAAAGGCATTCAACTCCAAGGGGGACCAGGATGAGATTGTAACTGTCAATTATTATTGTCAAAGCTGTTTCTCTGGCCCTTTGCAAAGTAGTCAAAATATTTGTTCAGTTTGTGGAAATACCAACTTATTAAGAAGGAACAATTATTTTTTGACCCTGGACATAGCAGGTCAAATAAAACAGATGTTTCAAGGTAAGTTTGACAAAAAATCAATTTTGCATTAATATGATTCTATCCTTAAGCTGTTATTAGACTGTTAAGAACTTCTTTTTTACACAGTTGTTATTGTTTTTAAAATATAGATGAAACTTTTGGTGAGGATATTAAATATGGATTTAGAGCACGAAAACATTCAACTCTGTCCTTGGATAAGAGTGAAAGAGAGTGGTATGATGTCATGGATGGTGACCTGTATGGAGAATTGTTGAAACCTGGTGGTTTTCTCACTAGTGAGAATAATCTATCATTTCTGTTCAATACGGATGGAGTTCATGCCTTTAAGGCTTCCAGGGATGAAATTTGGCCTTTTCTTTTGGTAGTGAATGAAGTTCATCCATCTGTAAGGTATGCTAGATTTGAGATTATGGTAACAAAAATCATTGTTCATCATTGTTCATGTTGTGAAGTGACTAAGTGTACAGTGGCAGTGTTGACATTAAAATTGGAACAGATGAAAGTTGGTTAAGTGCTGAATTAGTTATGAAAGGCATTATATGACTAATCGGTGCTTCAAATATATGATTATGAGCATTGATTTTTTTAAGATTCAGCACAAAAAGGATGATGCTTGGTGGAATTTGGTTTGGGCCTGGTAAGCCATCAATGACAACATTTTTGGATCCTATCCGCAAGCAGTTAAATGCTTTAAAGAAAGATGGTAATTATATAAGCCTAATAAAGTAATGGTGATAAAAGAACAGAATAGAAGAGTAGTTACAGGTATATAGGACATGAATTTAGTAAAAACTTGAAATGATACAGAGAATCCATGTTTCTAACTGATTCGTCTAATTTTGAAGTCTTTTGAGGCAAGCTTAAAGATGAATAAATGTAAGTATGAATTTTCTTTAATTATAACTTTGAATTCTCTAGGAATCTCTGTGGACTGCAATGGAAGGAGTTTCATTTGTCGTGCTATTTGCTTGTTGGGGGCAACCGATCTCCCTGGTAAATCTGCAGTACAAGCTTTCACACAGTTTAATGGCAAGTGTGGGTGTTCATTTTGCGAACAAGAAGGAGAAGTTGTGTCTGTCGGGAAAGGTCACTCAAGATGCTATCCTTATACTGTTGGCCCACCTAACAATCTAAGGAGCAGCAAAAAGGTTTTTACCCAGGCTCAACAAGCTCAACATGTTGGATTACCGGTAAGTCAGGGTATCATTTATTATCTGGCAGGGGTTGAAGATGTCTGTGAGAGTCAACAATGAAATACAGCACCATATTATGGTCTCCATTTATCCCAATCACACTGCTACTAACTAAATAATTACCAATTGACAAGGTTCGTGGTGTGAAGCACATGTCACAGTTGTGCCTAATTGATGGGTTTGACATGATCAATGGAATGCCATTAGATTATATGCATGGTGTGTTGCTTGGGGTTGTGAAGATGTTGTTCAACTTGTGGTTTGATGCAAAGCATAAAAAAGAAAATTACTTCATTGGTAACAAAATTGCCATTATCGATGACCGACTGTCAAAGTGCAAACCACCAGATTTCATTTCAAGACTGCCACGTAGTTTGGTTAAGGACAGAAAGTATTGGAAAGGTAAACATTGTTCAAATTACTAATTTCCATAATTTGTCAATTCAACTAATACTGCAGCACTGTAGAAGCTAGAAATTAAATGCAGTTCATAGGCCGGGTTAAAAACTGTCCTCAATTACTCATAGATGGTACAAGGAATCTGCCAGTATGGGTAATACATTTACAATGTACTAATTACAGATTTAATTTTTTTAGCTTCTGAAGTGAGATCATGGTTGTTGTTTTATTCTCTGCCTGTGCTAAAAGGGATTTTGGCAGATGAGTATTACTGCCATTATGCATTGCTGGTGACCTCCATCTATTCATTACTACAGCACCCAGTCACTGAAGCCGGTATCATCACATCCGATAAACAGCTGGAAGAATTCTACTGTCTCACTCAAATGTATTATGGTACACTGTACATTAAATTTCAATTGAAATTAACATGTGACATATATATTGTGTTGGGCAGAATATGCTTTTAAGATATTAAGTCAGGCTTAATTGCCTGTATCTTATTTTTGAATATAATTATAGGGAAAAAGTGTTGTACCATCAATGTTCATAACACATGCAAGCATTTGACCAGCAGTGTCAAACTTGCAGGGCCATTATGGGCCTTTTCCTGTTTTGGATTTGAAAGCTGGAATGGCACAATGACCAAACTAATTCATGGAACCCACCATGTTGCTGTCCAGGTAAGCTTACAATATTAATTTTCAACAACCTTTTTTCAGGTAATTTTGATGATGTCAATGATTAATGAACAATTATGCTGCTGAATCATATATTTTGTAGGTAGTTGCTGCGGTTAAAGGAATACAGAAGATTGCTGTTCTGGAGACATCCGATGTGTCTGAAACTTCAGGAGATTTGATTTCATTCATGAAGACATTGAACAGTTCTAATAGGTCAGTTTGGATACATTTTGTGCAGATTTAATTTAGGGCAGAGTGTGTTTTACTTATTAATATATGGCAATTCTAATCTTTCTCCCATTAAACATAATGTACTACATTAACTATACAGCTGAACATTCTCGTTGTATTTTCTTCTTTATATAGCAACAATGTTGTTGATATTTTTCCCGGTTGCTATTCTGTTGGTTCCTTGTCCAGGGTCAACTTAACAACAATGGAAAAAGCTTGTCTAAATGAATTGATACCAGGAACAGCTGTCAACTCTCAATTAGAGTTGTATTCTTTCAAAAAAATTATTTTTCGAAAAAATATGTTTTATAGCAAGGCCTGTGAAAAAGTAAAAAAGCGAAACAGTTATACTGTAATGTATACATCAAACACCGGTGATGGTAGAGTTGGAGAGATTGCCTATTTTCTGAAGGTAAAAGATCAAGTTGAGAACATTTGTCACTTTTTGGCTGCCATGTATGAAATGAAATCATTCCCAGATGAAGCTATTATGGCAAATGTTGCGGTTTCAACCATCAATAAAGACCTTGGTCATCATCTACTACCATTTCATGAGGAAAGGTAACTGAGGCTGAACCTTTTAGATTATGAATGAAATAAATTTTGGTAATAAAACCAACATAATTAAACGTGAGGTGAACATTTAAGAGATATGCTCATTTACAAGTGCAACACTTACAGTAGATCTGTAATATCAGTATTAAAATAACTTGCTTTATTTTTTAGCAGTGCTGAACAGATTTCGTATATCCCCATTGCCAACATCAAAGAGAAGCTAGTAGCTGTCGGTTGTCTGCCCTCTGTTGCCTATGTATGCAGGACCCCAAATTGCTGGGAGTCAGACTAATTAACTTGATCTGTTGACCTGTTATACGTAAAGTATTTAATTTAGGGACCGGTCATAAAGTAAAAGGGGGGGGGGAAATCATATATGTATTTGGTGTCTGCACTTTTGGAGACCCACCCTTTTCCAATTCTTTCCGGAAAATTTTTTTTCGGACAAGAACCCCCCCCCCCCCCGTTGACAACTTTTTAGGTAAAAAATTTTCCGCACAAGTATGTTGCAATTGGTATCTTGTTCTTTGCGCCGAAATTTTTAACACAAAAAAAATTACTGGCGCCCAATCTTCTGCATATTTTTACATGGCCCACCCTTATGATTGCGCTTAACTTTTGATGACCCACCCCTTCAACCATGCTCAAAAATAGTGACCCACCCCCTATTTTTGCCGGCCCCCCCCTTTTACTTTATGACCGGTCCCTTACTGTAAATAATTGTTGCTATTTTATATTTTAATTGTGAACTAGGTCTGCATTAGACATTACTGCTTGCATGCCATTAATCTGTATTGGATAAATAGAATGACTACAGGTGCACTCTACTGCATGCATTGTAATCTGTGTGCATGCATAAGACACTTCATCTTGCAAATATTAAATTGCCAAAACATTTATATGCCTTTCAATGCACGTATTAATGCATGCATGCATGCAATTTTTGGCATGGTTTACAAGCAAATTGCAGCATGAATAAGTATTTGCATTTAGTCATGCAATTACCTATTCATGCATGTTGCATGCTTGCTGACCTGCATGCATGTATGTGCATGCATACACATACCTATAAATGCATGCTGTTAATGCTTGCAATTACTAGCTTGCTTGCTAATTTTGCATGTACTTATGCATGTATGCTACATGCTTGCATGCATGCAATTATGCATGCAAACATCAGCAAATCTGCATGAATGCATGCATGCATACATGCAAATGCTGTTCTGCATGCATGCTTCATACTTATGCATGTATGCTACATGCTTGCATGCATGCAATTATGCATGCAAACATCAGCAAATCTGCATGAATGCATGCATGCATACATGCAAATAGTTCTGCATGTATGCTTCATGCATGAAGCATGCATGAAGCATGCATACAATTTTTGTAAGGGTAGTCAAAATTTAAGTGCTGTTAAACCAACTAAATTTTATGACAGCTAGTGTTTTCAAAGAAACTGCCCCCGGCCTAAATTTGATAACAGTGTTTTCATCAAAGAAAATATTTCCCCCTGGCCTATTTCCCCCCTGATCCAAGAAAGGCTAGAATTATTTCCAGGTCTGGTGATCAAGCGTAAAAAAAATACCTGTGGTTCCAGTTTCATATCGTAAAAAATTTAGGGTTGGTAGGTCGGAAATAAATTTTTTGTTTGAATATTTTTTCATGGTTTTGGCGGTTTTTTGCTGGGCGATTTGCAGTAGAGTCCCGACATCAATATTAACTAGAGATGCATATTTCCTATGGACGAATTTAGGCAATTTGGTTCAATAATTAGTGTGACAACAGACGCCATTTTGACACGCTGTATGAGCAGCCTGCACACCTGGAGAAAATAGGGTCGCACGGTCAATCGCGTTGAAAAAATAATAGGGTCGGCAGAAAAAATAGGGTCGGTCGGGAACTGGAACCACAGGGTTTTTTTTACGCCTCACTTCCTGCATGGCCTGATCATGATCACTTCCTGCATGGCCTGATCATGATCACTTCCTGCATGGCCTGATCATGATCACTTCCTGCATGGCCTGATCATGATCCCTTCCTGCATGGCCAAATGATCCATGCAACTGTAACGTTCTTGGTTCCACGTATATTTTTTGAATTTTCTGCATGTCTGGTACCATGCATAAACTATCAATCTTATCTCGCTCAATATATCCCCTGGGGCCGCTTTGGAAAAATTCTGACCAGTACAACCATGTGAATAATATTAGACAAGTAAAAAATACTGTAAGTAGGGCGCACTGGGGCGCATTGCAGCTCAATGGGTTAAAGAAAGCAAATCTACAAGCCATATATGGCCACAAAGGTTAGGGGCAATGCCGCAATGGGCAGATAACACCTCCAATGCAACCTGTTAAGTTGCATTGCACCCCACTTTATTGTCTTACCCTGTCTAATTTTACTCAACAAGGGGAGAGTGCTGGCACTCAATGGGTTAATAAGATGTCCAATTATTAATAATAATGATGATGTCCAATTAATATTAATAATAATTAATATTAATAATGAAAATAATTAATATTATTAATAATAATAATATAAATAATAATATAATAATAATAATATATAAACTTTGCTTTCTTTTTTATTTAAAAAATTCAATATAATAAAAAAGGGAATCAATATTAAATTGATACACTGAAATTATATGCTGTCTTGTTTAGTTGTTTCATATACGCAAAGGCCGTCGGGTTTTAAACCATTATAAAATCAATATTTAAAACAAACTTACCTTCGTTAACGTCGGCTCCCTTCTTTTAACCGATTCTTTCGCCCTTTCTTTATGAGGAAACTTTTGAAATTTACAAAATCTTGCAAAAATGCGAGCGAAAAATTAATCAATCATCAAATCAAGATATGTTTGCTATTTCGCTGTCGTCATGCAGTCATTATAATGCAAACTTTAAATTGGACCAATCAGTGTCCGCTATTCATGACAGTCCGCCATATTTTTGAGATCAGTGAGGATGACCACCCATCGTTGGTCACCCACGCCCGCGATAATTGACGAACTTTAGACTTCCCTAATGCTTTCGTTTCCCCGGGTGTAAATAGCCGGGGGGAATTAGTACCCTCGCACGGCGCTTCGCGCCGTCGGCTCGGGGAAACTGTGACGTGGCGGATTACCCAGTAGGCTGATTAGGTGGGATTTTAAGATGCCCACGTGATTTACAGATAGTGCACTTTTTATTAAGAATTATTATTAGTTTTGTCCAATGTGTCCTTTATTAGGCAATGAGATGTTGATTTAGCAGCTAATCCAAAAACTATAAGTTCCTTGGTTCTCACCGTAACGCCTGCACGCAATTTAACTGCGCAAAGTTCAGCACTCATGATGTGCTGCCATAATTAGTGGATGTTTCCGCTGACCTTCTGAGGAGCGCAAATGTCAACAAGAGGCTGAAATTACAGTAAGTAGATTCCAAAGATTAAGAAAGTTCTGAGTCCTGTTGCATGTACACACACGTTCGTTATCGACGATAACTAAATCAGCCGAACTTGCGTGGGAATTAATATCATCTTCATTCCCGATAACTACTAATGGAAATGTACGAGACATTTGGGCGATGTAGAAACTATCCCTGTTTGAGAGTTATCGTAATTGGAAAGATGCCACATAGAGAGTTTTTACAATATATTTTGTTTAATATCTTTCTATTGGACAGATCATGGCAGCAGTCGCCGGCGGTGTTGCGGGAGGTGTTGCCGCGGGCTTGAGTAGTAGTTCTGGAGAATCAGAAAATATACCGAGAAAAGTAAACAACTTTATTTCTCAAATATTACCAAAGCTTGACAAGAACAGTATAGCAAAGAGAGAAATGAAATTATGCGAAGGTTATTGCTTATTGTGGCATCATCGAGGTCTTGGAACAGTGAATGGTAGAAAAACTTCGGACAAATTGATCTCTTGCGCTTATGCCTCTGTTATACTGGATCTTTGGGCTGCTGACAAGATTGATATAGAAGTAAGAGGAAAACTAACGGACGAATGTGTAAAAGCAGTGATAAAAGTATGTGTCATGGACAGATTGCCCCTAGCCTAAGTATCTATAAGTATTTTCCGCCCCAAAATGCGGGTGGATGGAAGACAAAACAGGGCATGACACAAATCCTTGTCTGGCCGCATGTGAAAAATCCGGCTTTTCAGCTAATTGCATGGTACAGCAGACAAAAAATTGTAATCTGTCTTTTGATTGTTAGAGCTAATTAGCCTTTCTCTAGACTTGGATCAAGTCCGTCTCTCAAGAGTCCGAGGGATTGGACGCGCGAGGTCCAAGTCTACCTTTCTCACGAAGGTCTAAATCCGCCAATTTTGGGTACTATTTAACAAATATAAAACATTTTCCGTGTTGATATACAGTTACGTCAACACGAGTGGAAATTGGGAAAACGAGAAATTGTGTGGAAACACGAAGGGCGGAGTGTTTTCACACAGTTTCGAGTTTTCCCAACTTCCACGAGTGTTGATATAACTGTATATCAATACGGAAAAAATGTTTTATATTTGTTTTATAATATAGCACAAAGAAATATAAAGAAAGAAATTTTCCGACGTTTCCGTGTTGACATTGAGTTATATCAACACGGCTCTTAGCCAATCAGCGTTCAGAATTTAGAAATGCTATATATTATAATTTAAAATATAAGCGATGTGAAAATAATTTTTCAAATATTTAACTGTAAATCAATTTATAATGATTATACTAACAACTATAGTTATAGAAAGTTTCATTATCACTGCTTACTATCCCTGTTCTAAAAGGTTGACACCCAAAAATGGCGACGTGAGAAAGGCTAATTAGATTACACTGTTGTTCATAATGTATTTCGCAGTTTCATTGTTGTTGTTAGGGACTGGTCATAAAGTGACTGCTAGGGTGGGCTGGAGGCAAATCACAAATTTTGCCAATAAGTTTGGTGACCCAACTTAGGATGTAGATAAAAAATTCAAAGCCCATCTAATCTTACAAAAAAAATTTCATGACCCACCCAATCTAAATTGGGAAAATGCACTTTTATAACTTAAAAAAACTTGCAGGTATATGAACATTGTAAATATACACGGCACTGTATTGACATAATTGAATTCCACCAAGCTTGACCAACACATTCATCACCAATTACGATACGACTGAGCTGCTCTCCAGTTGGTTGTATTTGCTGTGATTCGACTACTTCTTCTTGTTGTATAAACAAAGTACTGGCTTCAATAGAATCATTTGCATTTGATAATTTGGATAGTTTTGTTTACTTTTATTATTAATATCTTTATTTTTTGAAGTAGACATACATGGGTTTTTGTTTGGTGACCCACCGTAGACATACAAAAAATATTGGCGGCCCATCGAAACTGCCCAAAGATTTTCCATGGCCCATCCCAAATCACTCCAGCCCACCCTAGCAGTTACTTTATGACCGGTACCTTATGTGCAATTGACATTTTCCCTGGGACATTTTGATTGGATACTAAATATGAACTTGACTGTTGGTGAAAAGCGACCGGATTAAGGTTTGTGCACGTATATACTTTATGACTAATAGACCTCATTAGGTGTGATGCTCGCGGCGAATTCTGCATGGTCTTAGTAATCACTGCGAGAAAACCATAGAGATTATAAAAGAATAGAGTGGGCATTTGAGGAAAAGTTCAGGCAAACGAAAGGGACAAATCGAAGCTGGGGGCAAATTTGAGTTATGACCCGGATGAAAAACCAAGAAATTTTTATCAACAGTCCTGGCTGTTTTACGTTTATTTGTGGCGAAGAATTAAGGAATTTCCGTTTTATATCCTGGAAATTTGGACGTGCCGAAGTTACGAAAAAGCGCCGCTCTTCTACATCGAAAAAAAGCACCTTACAACAGTTCTACCGTTTCAAAACTTGTTTTGTATTAAAGCGTCATTCTTAATTTCATAACAGATCTCATATGACTATGTCATAGATATTAAACTGAACCAGTTTCAGAGGTAGATGCGATACATTATTGCAAAGATAAAATATCAGATAAACCCTAAAAAGATGTTTTCGACCCAGTCATGTATTTAGTAAGCGTCATGTATTTCGCGCCCATGTGCGCGAAATACATGAGCCGTCACGGCTGCTCAGGTATTTCGCAGAGGTCAGAAATTTCGCTTGACACCGCGAATGGGAATTCACACCCTATCAACGAAATTTTAGTCAATCAGATCGCGCTTCTACGTCCGGGCAACAAAAATTTACATCCGGAAATTCCTGAAATTTGCTCCCAACTGGAAGCTTTAAGTCAATTTGTCCCTCTATTTCTCCCTGAATACCCACTCTATTCTTTTGTAATCTCCGTGGGGGGAAACTATCCAACAAACAACATGAAAATGAAGGCAACAGTCTGAAAGAATTTTCTGCCTCGATAGCGTCTCGCTGATTTCAAGACGAAAGAAGACATCATCAACGCCGACGCGAAAGGTTGGACAAAATCATTGGCAAAACGGCCTCCGTTTAACCACGAAACGTTGGAGAATAAGCTGGCGAAGAACAGCCGTGCAATGCCCCGATAAAACATCCTGAAACACTGCACGTAAAATTGCCAGCATCTCCACTTCTTTTACCTGTACTAGTGGATGAATTAGCGGATTTTTGCCGCTATTTTCAGGGTGGGAAATCCCTAAAGACCCATGTCAGAGTTCTGAAATGAAAGAACTAGACTACTCTTCATGGGCTTGAACAGCCTCTAAAATACGGCAAAGAACAGCATGCAGCACGCTCACCTTAGACAGTGGCCATATACTGAATTGTTTTCCCGCCGTGACTACTGAGACCAGAATTCACCGCGCTCATCACACCTAATGACGTCATTATGCATAAGGTCCATTCAATTTGACCTTGATATTTAAAATAGAGTGTACGGTACCTGAAGTATTCAATATCCTGCTTGTATTTATATAAGTGTCGTATCTTCTGCCTTCAAGCGATTGCATTTTGCGATAGGGTATTTTCGTGAGCCGTGAATTGCCAGTATTTGTTCTCGTGAAACGACGGATATTTGTGTCGTCAAACATGATTTGCATGGCTAGTCATGAGCCGTGGTTGCCGGTAATTTTTGTACCGGATTTGATGACTTAACGAGTAGTGAGAATTGCGAACACGAAGAAAAACAATGCTTTGGGTGTAACAATTTTACTAGTTATGTCCGTTGATTTAAAAAATCAGTGTTGAAATAAGTTTCCAAAACGTAAAAACAGGCTAACGGGTTAAGACAGAGGCGTAGCCAGGATTTTTGGTCAGGGGGACCAGCAAAAACCCAGGTGGGGCCAAAAAGTTTCCAGACCACAACATTTTAAATGTCCCGCCTTTTTTGGTAAAAAAAATTTCCGAACAATAACATTACAATTGCTTTCGTAGCACTTTTCCCCATTTCCGTATTACTTTTTCCGATGCTTCACCACGAAGATTTCCACAACATTGACAATTTTTCGACGGGTCATAACAATAGGGGGGGGGGGGCGGCACGGCGCCACTGCCGAGCCCGCGTTAAGAAATCACTGGTAAAAAACAGATTGGTTTAAACTTCATCTAACCCTCATTTAATACATATTGAAATAATTAGGGTTAGAAAAGGTATGTGTTTCAAGCTGTGTGCCGCAAATAAGCGAACAAGATTTTAGGTTTCACACCGATGCGCAGCAAAGCATATATTCTACAGAATTTTTGCATTATTGACAGCATGAAGTTATATAATCAAGGATTCTCTTTTTTATACAATACATTTTGTCAGGGGGGGGCAAAATTTTGCCAGGGGGAGGCCGGGGGTCTCCCGGCCCCAGCCCTGGCTACGCTTCTGGGTTACGAAATGGCATTAAAAGTCGAGATAGAAAATAAAATTTACACATTCAGTTAAAAAGTAACGTGTTTTTTTTTAATTTTTGGTAAAATGGTTACTTTTTTACATGTGTATATTTAGGTACTGGACGCTACAAAAACTGGATCTTTTCTGGATGGCGCTGGCTTCAGTGAGATGATCGCAGTGCATGAGCGCGGAAATGTGAGGGACCTAAAAGACTGGATCGAATATTGTGTCATAGGTGATGCTGACAAAAACTGTGTTTCAGTCGTTCTCGATTATTTTGTTGAGAAAGGGATTATTGGCAAAGAAAGCAAGTGGTTTGGAATGAAACGAACTTATCCTACCAAAAATAAAGGTTGGTAGTAATATAACATATTACATATAGGACATATAGTGAGTCGTACACTTGAATCTTGGACAGATGTTGAATCATTGTTAAATAGCTAGTGCTGAAACTAAACATGATTGGCTGATTTGTGGTCACGTGGATTTATATAATCCTGCTGGGCAACAAGTGAAGAACTGTTGCCCGTTCCGACCGGCTGCGTATACATATATAAATGCTACAAATGGAGTGATCAAAAATACGTTTTTCCAGTTTACGTTGAATTAAATTTGCGACTTCTGAAATTAGGGGCGCTTTCCATTTAATGGTCGGACCCGTCAGACCCAAATTTTTGTCTCTGTATTAATGGAAAGATCTGGTCTATGTTTCTCAAATATCTAGCGAAAATGGACCTCATTCTAATGCTATCTAAATTTTCCGGTCAGATAGGTCCGAAGCCCAACCGTTTTGTGTTCCATTCAACAATTTGACCGTTCTGACCAAGTCTGGCCGTGTTAATGGAAAGCGCCCCAGGTCACACTTTGCTCGCATTTTGCGACCGCATCGGTCGAATGTAAAGTTACGGTCGACCATAATTAGAAACGTCGAATTTAACTGTTTCAGAGGTCGAATTTCGCATGTACATAGTCCAACCTATTGAATTCAGACATGTGAAACAGGCCTAACAGACTCGGCAAGTAAAACGTTGTGGACAAGTGTAGGTGAACGTTCAGCTGTCGAAGGTTAACACAATACGTATTAAATAAAACGTAATCTGAAAAGAAATTAGATATAAATTGCTTTGTAACAATTGTAATTAGTAATTCATAATTAATTACTTTTTGGACGAAAGCAATTTGTAATATGTAATACTGTGTTGGAGAAGAAATTGTAATTTTTACTCGCTACTTCTTTGGTAATTTTCATCACATGCAGATCTAATAATCAGGGGTACAGGGATATTTTTTCTATTCATGCTTTATTTCCATTTCAGAACCACAAATACAATTACTGCTGGAGGTCCGTCGTATTACGTTGCGAGATGAGGTCCCAGATGGTTTCATGTCCGCGTTGTTGGCCATCTTACGGTTTGCAGACAGCCTGCACAACACTGAAGATCCTTTATTACGAAGATATTATAATGATACAGAATATGATAAGGCAAAACCTCGTTTGGACGAAATTCTTCGCAGTTCAGGTATCAAAGTCTTATAATCCCAATTAAATTACCCTTTTTTATTCTTCTAGATTATAAAGTCTTTAAATAAAGACGAGAATTACATAACTTGAAATGATTATATTTCAAACTCAGAGTTTATCAATAAAAGGGTTTATCAACATTTCAGAACGTTTTGCGAAGTCTATGGTTGAATTGTACATTAAATTGAAATTTTACATTAAGCATAATAACATACCTAACATATATATTTGGGAAATTCATAATTTTGTAATTAAAAATAATAATTTTGTTTTTTGTTCAATTTTTAAAATGTATAGAATAAAATGATAGTGGGACAACCGCTTCAAATACTTCATGTTTGGAAAGTATAGTTGTTTTGCTAGCAAGGCAATAGCTAGAAATATATCAAATCCGAGTATGACCAGCGTACTTTCTCCATGCATGATTTTTAGTTAAATTAGCTGTTTATAGGAACCGTTAATTTAAAAGTCATTCGTGCCCACCAAATTCCGATCCCGTCGTGACATTTGTCAAATTTGAACTGTCTATCTGATTCTGTATACCTAAGCACAGCCCTCGCAATCTTTGGCGGGCAATTTAATATTTTGCGCTCACTTTTTGTTGCATGTGATGCAACTATCATATAGCTTAAAATTCGTGTCCGTTGTTGGTGGTTAAACTTGCGGCAGATCACGTGGAATGTGAGGTAATGCGTCAAGTACGACAAATACCGAGTTATACCGACGAGCATTTACGAGCATAATAAGCATAATTATATATTTTGAATCATGTGCACGTTTTCGTCGAGCAAACGCAAAGAAAATGTTGATTGTTCGCCGAAAATTTACGTAATGGAGCGCCTTAGAAAAATAGATCGAGGTAGGTAAAGCTTTGCTAGGTTTTTTTTTACCTTATATTCTGTTATTTGTTGTGATTTTGGAGCCGTTGTGCTCGCACTGATTATTTATCAGGAGTTTATTACGAGGTTTATTATATAGCGTGAAAGGCCACGCTATCAAAATACTCAATTTTATACTCAAACTGAAACGGAGCCATTGTTCTCGCACTGATAGTATTGTGTACAAAACTTCAAAACGATATGCAGTACATTTTGTAAATAACATAAAATATAAATATCAAACAAAATTCTCATTTATAATACTATTGAAATTTAATACAACGAAATAATCTACTTCGATAATTTCTATCATAATTTTCAATTTATTATAGTAATTCACCGTTTCCGTTGGTTTTTATACCTTCAAAAGGTTACAATAAGCTAAATTTGTAGGAAATAACATTTAGTTATAAATTTGTAAAGGAAACCTTGACCTTCTTATTACCGCCCCTTGCAACTAACAATAATAATAATAATAATAATAATAACATTTCTATAGCGCATATACATTGCTGTTCTATTGCACAATGAACGGTCGCTCATAAAAACATTGCCTATTCACGTATTATTTTTCAATAAATATATTGATGTTAAGCTTACTGAACAAATATTTTTAGTTTCAAGTCAGTTGTACCAAAAGTTATAAGCACTAGCGCATCATAAAGTTTCAGATGGCATGCAACATGTACGCATTGCGTACCTATTTTTTCCACTTTGCCAAGCTGTTTCAAGGTGGCGTTCGTTCAGTTGCTGCGAATTATAAAAGTGAGATTTTTAGATTTTAATAACCCTAAACCTAACCTTGGAGACTCAAAAAAGGTTTGATTCAAACCTTCGACGTATGCATTCGTAGGTGCAGGCCGTTCCCGATACGGGCCGACCATTGGCAAACTCGCTAAAATCACTCGGAAAAATACTTTTTAATACACCCTTCCGGAAATACGTCACTTTGGAGCCTCGTTTTCGTGTATCTGACACATAGAAATAATAGATATAGAATGCGTACTCCTATCTTTTCTCAGTGAAAAATTTGTCTCCACAAAATGGCGGATTTATAAGGGCATTTTGGTTCCCAGGCGACAGGGAATTTCAGTAGGAATTTCGCGCGGTTGCAGAGAGTGCACATTGTTTTTTCAAATGCAAAGTTTGCAAAAAAATTTTATATCGAGACTTAAAATGGGAAAAAAGTGTCTAAAAACCCATTCTAGTGGGCTTTTTTACGAAAAGCAACAGTTCTGAACAGAATATATACAGAAATCATCGTTTAAAAATAAATTTTCAACGTTGTTGTGCAAGCCAAAACAAAACCCGAAAGATCAAGACAAACTCAAACTCAACAGCTATGTTCTATAAATATTTCAACTTTTTTATAATATAATATAATATAATATAATATAATATAATATGATATGATATAATATGATATAATATAATATAATATAATATAATATAATATAATATAATATAATATAATATAATATAATATAATATAATATAAATGAAGTTCAGTAATCTTTTTAAACTTACACAATTACTTTTCATATTTTTCTGTGTTGCTTGTGCTCAGAGGCAACGCTTTTGAAACCATAGTTTTCGACGATTATTTAGACAATTTACAGTCTATCGACAACTAAATATTTTTGTTTCAAAAAAATAAAAAACCTTCGTTTACATCAAAGAAAAACGAAACCCGACGAAGAAAGAACTACCATTTTGTAATCTTATAAGATATTATATAAAATTAGCAAAACAGTGACAGTAGTGACGTTCAAAGCATGCAAAAATGTTTTATGAGTAAATTTCGAGAAACCGGCGAAAATACTTTGTTTACAAGGGTGCACGATTTTCACCGTTTTTGTAACTGCATATTTGCTTTGACAGTTTGTGCCTTCAAAAAACTCAAAATCTATCCCCAAACTACAAATTAGACAACAAGATAAACGTTTTGACGATGAAAACGCAGTTTTAGCTTTGTTTATACTTTGTAGTTTGCACTCCTAGTCAAATTCAAACATGGCGGATTTGTAAGGGCACGCATGAGAAAAAGTGGAGACATGATTCGTGATCAAGTACGCATTCTATATCTATTATTTCTATGATCTGACATCAGTTAAAGCACACGTTTCAATCACGAAAACGAGGCTCTATAGCCGAGGTGACGTATACTTTCCGGATTATGTATACAGCTATTTCAATTAAGGTTGTCCCCCGAGCAAAGCGGAAAAGTCAAATACAAGCGCGAATGGCTGCTGGGAATCGCTAATAAATTCATTCATTTATTAGCGATTCCCAGCATCCTTTCGCGCTCGTATTCGACTTTTCCGCTTTTCTCGGGGGACAACCTTAATTGAAATAGCTGTATATGTTCGTTATCTTCTGCATTTGGAATCCGGTCTGGGGTCCGGTTTTTCAAAATCTGGTCAGCTTAGTCCTAGGTTAACCTGACAAATGCTTTATTGTTTCTCGAGATATTTGAACAGAAAAAATCACAAATCAGCGAGCTTCCCGCCATCTTGGATTTTGGCGGGTATGCATGTGACGTCATAAGCAGGTCACGCAAGAATTTTAAACCATAGAGCAATTGGTTATTATGCACCCAAAATCATATACTTCAGTAACTATTTGAAATAAAAAACTGTCTGACGACTTTTCAACAAGACTTAATGTTATTTGGTCATTTAGATGTAGTCTTATATGGCTAACTCTGCTTTTGACGTCACTAAAATCACCGATAATGAGATAAAAATTAATCCAAGATGGCGGACAGCAAATTATTTTAAGTCAAAATATTTCAAGAAATGATAAAGTTCTTTAAAAGTTCTTTAAAATGAAATAATAAAAATATATATTGCCATATCCCTTTAAACAACAACTTTATTTAGAACTTCATATTACATATTCATTTCACACTTGATTAGAATTGAACAGAAAATAAAGTCGCTGGGAACTATGAAAGCTAATATATATAAATAATTACTGACGGTCATAATAACCTATTGTTTTCTCTGCATTATATCAGCGAATGTTGAGAAGTTTTAGCGTTCTTCTGAAAAACGGGAGCGGTCTTTTTTTATTGTAGGGAAATTCCCAGGGGTAAATGTTTATACGGGGCTAAAATAGCACACAGCATTATTAAAAATAATGCAGCGTGCACACAGCATTATTAAAAATAATGCAGCGTGTATCAGTGCACACAGACATTATTCGCAATCCTTCGTCATCCTGACAAGTACACGCGATAACGTGGACATCTCAAGATGAGAAGTTGACAGTGCTAAAGGCCCTTCATACAATATCATCGGGCGCCTGAAGCACTGCCAAAACGGTCACTGTGAGTCCTTTCAGCTCAACTTTATAGAGAAATAGTTTCGTTTGCGCTTGTGGAATTTTATCCTAGATATACGCATGTGCAGAACACACCATAAGTTCTATTCTCGTGTTTATCCAGTTTAATACGCTCTTTGAATTAACCTTATCATTAATGATAATATGTAAACTAGAACACTATAATTGACCTCCGCTTGTGGAGATTTTAATTTAGGGCCATTAATTAAACTGAAATCTGTTCTATCACGATGCATTACATGCATGTTCTCACGAATGTCTAGTGTAACGTTGGATAGATTCATTGTCATACGGTCCCAACAAGCAGCAACGTAGTCTTCCAGCCGAAAATAATTACTTTTGATTCGAGTCAGTAATAAATAGATAATTACTTCGGCCAAACGGCATTATTCGATATATTGCAGCCAGCTTCGCCCTTCGGCCTCAGCTGGCTGCAATATATCGAATAATGCCGTTGGCCTCAGTAATTATCTATTAATTAATATTATTTATTATATACACAAGGTCTGGATATGAGGTGTTCTGCAATCTGATTGGTTCTCTACTGGCAGGATATTAGCCTGCTAGTATCACATCTGCTAGTAGAAAAAAAACTGAATTTCCGACGTTTGCGAACGAGAAAACCGCAAGTTGTTCGCTTTTTATAGCCTTTACAGGATTAAAACGACAATGAAAAAACTCCCACAAATTGTTTTGCAGGTTAGCAAATGAATTTTTAAAATTTAAAATGGTTAAAAATATATATATATTTGAAAAAATATTCGGCCGAAATTAAAGAGCGAAGATAAAAACATAAACAAAATAGAAAATATTCAAAATATCCGAATAGCAAAGTCTGTGAATTCAGATCTTGCGTATATAATAAAACAGTTATTCCACTCACTCTAGTCGAATATGAGCGATAGCCGATTCGGCCTCATCGGCTATCAGTTCATATGCGACTCGAGTTCGTAGAATAACTGTTAAATAATTAATGGTTAATTATAGATATGTATAGTTCGGAAAACGAGCATTACGAACCAGTTATAAAAATTAACAAAATGAAAAGATGGTATATTTTAGTTACGGTATATTCGATTTAGCTGTAGATAAGCAGCTGAGCTTAGCAGCATATGTAATACCGCCTATTTGTCAATACAAATACGTATCGCCAAGTCTTTGGTTGAGATAGTCGAGAGCCGTGACAGGAGGATAGTGCTCAGAACCATCCAAACATTCAATAACAGTTGTATTGTCAGGACAGACAAAGAAAACCGCAGATTGTCTGGAACTTAAACGGAGTATCTCATCATGTGGAACTACAACGCGATGTCTCTGAAAAAAATAGATATATTAGTACCAAAATGTATCAAATTATTCAGTTGGAATATTATACCTTTTAGATTTTAAGGCTCCTTCAAACAATGTTAGCCCAACATCATACAAGTGTTGGAATATTCGGTGAATAACTGTTACTATTCTTTAAATCGTCAGGATTAAATCGTAAAATCTATCAAAATTGAAAATCAGCGCTTTAAAATATTTGCGAAAGAAATAGTATAAAACATTGTTTGAAAATTATTGGATGATGTTGGGCCAACAATGCAGCTTGGGTCCCTTTCAACCGGCCTTTAATAACATTAAGTAGACGTACTTAATTTCTCGCAATGAAATTAAGATATGTCTTATCATTGATACATCATGAAATATACTAGAAAATACATGTATGCAGAAACCCTCGCCTTGCTGACAAAACCATTGTATTTTCCAAACATGAAGTATCCAAAGTTGTTGTCATGGTAATAACACGATAATTTTTTAAGAATATTCTTACAAATGAAAAATTGCCTAAAAATATCAATTTTAATTACAAAATTATCAATTTCCCAACATATATTTGTTAGGTATGTTATTATACGTAATATAGGCTTCAATTTAAGATAAAATTCAACCACAAAAGCTTCGCAAAACGTTTTAAAAAGTTCTTTATAAAACTAAATTGCCTGGCTTTAATTAAATGGCTTTATCGATAAACTTTGAGTTTGCAACAAAATGATTTCAAATTCTCGCATGCAAATAACTTTGCTTTCTTTTTAGTAAAAAAATTCAATATAATAAGAAAGGAATCAATATTAATAATACACTGAATTGACTGAAATTATATGCTGTCTTGTTTAGTTATTTCATATACGCAAAGGGCCAAAGGCCGTCGGGTTTTAAAGCAATTATAAAATCAATATTTAACACAAACTTACCTTCGTTAACGTCGGCTCCCTTCTTTTAGCCGATTCTTTCGCCGTTTCTATCTTGAAATTTACAAAATCTTGCAAAAATGCGAGTAAAATTGAAGTATATTTGCAAGAAATTTATCAATCATCAAATCTGTGATCAAATCAAGAAATGTTTGCTATTTCGCTGTCGTCATACAGTCGTTATGATGCAAACTTTAAATTGGACCAATCAGTGTCCGCTATTCATGACAGTCCGCCATATTTTTGAGATCAGTGAGGATGACCACCCACTCAACACCGTTGGTCACCCACGCCCGCGATACTTGATGAACTTTAGACTCCGCTAATGCTTTCGTTTCCCCGGGTGTAAATAGCCGGGGGGAATTAGTACCCTCGCACGGCGCTTCGCGCCGTCGGCTCGGGGATTAGGTACGCCAACGTACATGTATCTGCGCCAAATGTTCACACTATAAGTCAGTAATTGTAGCCTTTCAGTCGCGCTGTTTTTGTCATTGTTGAATGTTGTGGTTATTGTAGACTAAATATAGATAGAGGTTATTGTAGACTATCTAAATTGTTTATCGAAATTGTGTATAAATAATTGTATCTGTTAATCTTTGCATTATTAAATATACTCTTGTTTTGAATTTTTTCATCATTTATTGCATCGTTGTCAATGAATTTTTTTATTTTGCTGTTTCACGTGGGATGAAGTTAAACCCACAGAAATGTAAGGAAATGGTTGTATCATTCCTTAAATATGACTTGCAGTCTATAGATTCGATATATATTTCTGGAACGCCGGTTGAAAGAGTTTGTTTTTACAAGTTATTAGGCGTTAATATATCTCGCAAGATCTTGCTTGGAACAGACACGTGGATTAGGCTATATTCACAAAAATGTCAATTCCCGTCTTTATGCTTTGAGTCTTTGAGACAATTAAAGAAAGCTGGTTTCTCAACATGATCTTCTTAAAATTTATTGCTCTTTGGTTAAGTTTTGTATTGAATATGCATCACCTGTGTGGTTGGACGTATCCCAAAATTTAACAAATTTAATCGAGTCTGTTCAAAAACGAGCGTTACGGATTATTTTCCCTCTCTTGCTTACGAATATTGCAGTCTCGACTTAATATTTTGCCATATTGGGCTGAGAAGAATCCAATAAGATACAATATATAGTTTGGGAATATAGAGTCTTTATTGGCTTGAACAGCCTCCAAAAGACGACAAAGAATAGCAGCGCATTCGCATTTATAGGTGCCTGTGAACCGATCGAAATGTAGAAGTACCCACAGACCTGACCAAGTACACAAATAAAAACGCGCAAGTTATTGCAGATCTGCAGTCAAGTTCTAACAAGGTTGTCAAGATGTGTTCGCACTGCTTGTTCCCAACTGTTGACAAGTCTGGAACAAGTTGTTATCACCTTGTTACAAGATTGATGGCGGTAACAGGCTTGTTAGTTGTTACAAGTTGTTCCAACAAGACTAATACAAGGTATTCGTAACAAGTTGCTACGAGCTTGTTGTCATCAATTGGGTAACAACTTGTTACGTATTATTTAAAGCACGCGTAGGAGTGTTTTATCAGATATAAAACGCGAGGCGCAGCCGAGCGTTTTATATCTGATAAAACACGACTACAAGTGCTTTAAATGGCTTAAAAAACGACTCATCTTATATGAGTTCATTGGCGAAGTAATTTTTAAAATAAACTTTGTCTAAACAGAGAAAATCAAAGCTAAAGTTTATGTAAATTAACATGATTTTTTATCACATATAAAGATACGACACGCTTGTGATTTTTCTTTGTGTTTTCTCCTGAATTATTAATGAGTTTTTTAAGTGTATATATAGACAATATCAGACTTGTACTGGAACAACTTGTTGCAAGTCTGTTAGCCTCATCAACCTTGCTACAAGACGATAACAACTTGCTCCAGACTTAATAACCAGCTGGGAACTTGTGGACGAACTGAGATTTTTGCGCGTGTATAATTACACAGGTTTTACTCACCGTCGATACTAATTTATTATTGGTCCAACGCTGTAATAAGTCTCCAATATTTACCAAGATTGTTCCTTCAATTGGACGCGCAGGCACAAATCCTTCTTTTTGGCTGAGAACCTGGAATTAACAAATTTAAAATGTTTACCATGCATCCTTGTCAGCTTCGATTAAGTTTACTATTTTACTTGAATACACTCTAAACACGTAATATAATCTGTAATTCTTGACGTTAACTCATATATATGTATAAGACAAAACGCATCTCCACTCTAAAAACACCCTGGTTAACCTAGTATTAACCCTATTTGGATTAACTCAATATTCTTGTTAAATTTCCTGGTTAGTTTTTTTAGGGCCCTGATTATTTATCCAACTGGTTAAGAGGCGCTCATGCCTTTATTTTTCATATATACAATTGGTTTTTAGAAGAATGAAAGCAATTTACATTCATTCTGAGGCATGGCAACTTTAGCAAACTCGGATCGGATTGGATTCGGATCAGACAATTTCGGATCGGATTTGGATTTGAAAAATTACCAATTGTCGGATTGTAAACCTCCAATCCGATCCGATGCGCGCATCTATTTTGAGCCCTATTCTCAAGCCGCACAATACTTTGAAGCTTATTTTCTCATTTCTAGGGCTTGTCTGAATTTGTTTTTCAAAACCTAACATTTACAGGGCCTCATTTAACATATAGACTACCTGGGACGCCTAATAGCCTCCGGTCAATTCTGCCCCCCCCCCCCCTCCAGTGCAAGGTCTCTAAGAACTACCTGCAGTAGGTGGTCAACCAGCAGTAGCTGGTCAACCGGCCGACTCACGAATAAGATCAAGTGAAAGTGCATGACAGAAAAAATTAGAGCAGTTTACAGTTGTTTTTGCAAACCGGGCACCGTGTGAATTTTGCCATTTCACCCATTTGTCATGCTTCAATTGCCAAATCAAAAGAACGAATCCGTGATCCAGCCCGCTTTCGGGTTCTGAAAGGCCAGATTCTCAGGCAAATAATCCCATTATTTAACTGCCCCACACTCACCCCACCCTCAAATGCAGTGGCGTGCTGGGTACTATTTTTCTGGGGGGGGCCAGTTGGCTGTCAACCAATCTACGCCCCTATAATTTTACGCTTGATAAACGAGGGCCGAAGGCGCGAGCCGAGCGCCGCAGGTGCGAGGTTTGTCTAGGGGGGTCCGGGGGCATGCCCCCCAGGAAAATTTTTGAATTTAGAGTCTTTGAAATGCCATTTCCTGGACTTTGGGGGAAGATTTGACAGAAATCTGATGGTCAGGAAACGGCATTATAACGTATCGAAATTTGCAATTCGGTTAGAATTTAGTAGTAGTACTTAAATTGGGCAATGCTAACTACTTCCAGCTGTTAATCTAACCCCAATTCTATTCTCTACTGATCTACAGATCTAGTGATCTCTTTTATATAAGAACACACGGACCCCACGCATATGCATTTTAAGATTTCCTTGCCTGGCTGCCAAAAGGGCGCGTTTCAGCATTATTTCATTACTTACATTACTCATGATGTTTCTTGCGCA
>CACRXK020002527.1:0-42679 GCA_902702795.2 Paramuricea clavata | reverse complement strand
AAGGGGTGCAAACAATAAAATTCCTTATATTTTAATATTTAATAGGTAAATTTGCTTATTTGCAAGGGGTGCAATTATGCAAACACAATGGTGAAAACAATTAACAATATATTCAAGGTGGCATCCTTAACTACTACTCGCTACTTGCACATGGTGCAAAGGCTATAAAATTATTGATTAATAGAAATTAATTTAACAATATTTTACCTGAGATTCGACAGGGAAATATTTTGATCAGCGTATGTCTTTAGTTTGACAGAGTGCAAAAGAAACATTCCGTATATTTTGGCAACTTCTTTCGGATCTTGGCCAAATATGGAAATAACGTTCCTTCTCCAGAAACGTCGAACCAAGAACTACTTGCCAATGTCTACACTCTACAACAGTCAAAACAAGATCGATATTTTTAAATATGCACATATATTAATAAATTGCGACAATTGATACATTTTTGATGTAACTGTAAATGTAAATGAACATACCTTCGTACCCTTCTTCAATAAACAGGAAATATATTTTAACGTTTCCTCGCCATACATAACGACCTTGAAAAATCCTCCCTATTTGCATTATCTCGGCCATTTAATAATACAATTTACAATGGACGCCATCTTGGATGCGGGATTTCCGAGTCGCTTCAGATTCTATCGCATTCCCATTAAGCACCGCGCTCCCATTGTTTTCCACTGATCTCTATTCCCAACTGAAGCGACGAGGGACGAGGCAGGGTCTAGGCTGGGATAAACATTATAAACGTTCATTTCACATGTACACGCACGCTAACAGCTGCTTAATAATTAACTATTTAACTTACGTATTTGTAAACATCAGTCGATAAATAAAATGGTACATTAATATGGACAAAATGGATCAAAACCTCTGAAAACAGCAGTTGTAGTTCCAATTCTTTTGGGGAATTTAGTAGCAAATATAATCCTTAAATAGCTCATCGATTTGTATATGTTAGCGCTAAAGTCAAACGGCCGGGTCATAGATCACGTTGAATAATGATCTGAAGTTATCATGCAACTGTCAACAATGTCTCAAAATACTGGATGTTTGATAATTTTTTTACAAATATACCGGGATTTCAGCTGGATCACTTTTAAACTTAGCAAAGCGAAAAGTCCCCATTCAAGAATATGTTTTTTCTCAAAAGGTTTTTTACTTAGAATACTTGATTAAATTGTTTGCTTCGACGGTGTATAAATTAACAGCGTTTGACTGGCAAGACGTCAAAAACGGAAGATTTCAACGCGCTGTCGTTTATCGCGTATTCATTTGCCAAAAGAAGTATTTACGTCAATTGAAAGCTTGTTTATTAAAGAGCCAACTAGTAGAAGCATGATCGATTTGGAGCTTTATCCCATAGTGAAAATCGATTTTGTTAAGAGGGTATCGTAAATGAAGTAAGATAGTGTGCTCCAAAACTACGATTATTTCTATTCCTAAAAGTAACTCAGATTTCCTGTAAGTCATGTACACAGTCCTTTGAATAACCGAAAACAAGATTTTTAGGGTTTTAGATCGATTAGAAACGGTTGTCGTCGTGAAATTTATCTGTAAAATCAGCGCATATTTTCACAGAAAAAAATGGCGATTTAGGGTGGACGTGTTAAAACGTCATTTTCTCAAAGTTAAAAAAGCATTTGACCTAAAAAAATATATAGTGCATTTTCCGATATAATAAGGTATATCTGGGCAAAATTTGAGCAAAATCGATTTTTCAGTCTGGCCGCTTTATGTTTGATTTTTGTGGACATCCTCTCTTAAATAGCAAACGATCGATGCAAAAACAAAAACAAAAGGAAGAGACTGTGCAAATGAAAAAAGAAATACCAATCATCACGCCTAAAAGTGGGGGGCAAAGTGACTCTTAAACAAAGAAAGAGAAACAAATTTACAGCAAAATTCGAACTAGAATCATACACAGTAATTGAACGGAAAGGAACTAAGATCATAGTAGCTAAAAATCGAAGACATACGGTAACAAGGAATGCATCCTTCTTTAAACGAATAAAGGGTAATGTGAGAGAGTCAGATGATGACGAATATTTCAAGGATCGAGCAACAACAACGGAAATGAACAACGAAGTACAAGCACCAATGAAATGTGAAAAAACAAAATGAATGATCATTGGAACACGTCAAAATTTAAGTAATCTTTCTCTGATGTTGTCGAAGCCAAAAACAAATTCAATGAACGAACTTTCGGTTATGCTGCTGCTAAAGTTTGGAATGAAAGAAGTAAAAATTCCTGAATGATTTTCATATAATTTTATCTGGGTCGGGTTTGAGTGATTATAATAAACTTTGAATATCTTTCTAATATTATATTTTGGATGGTTTGGGAAGGGTGGGTGGGAATATCTTATGTCTGTATAAGTACACGGCCTAATGAAAAGCAACGACATCCTTGTAAATATTTTATTTAGTTGATTAGCTACCGTGTTAAAAGTTGTTTTACTGTCGATACAATGGAAGTGTTGATAAAATATTGCATAATTCATTTCCTCAAGTTGATCAATTCATACGAATTCAAATTTCTTTTTACTTCCAGTGCGTTTCCTATTGGTCAATCGGTTCTGAAACGAAATCTAATTGGCTCATTTAAAAGTAACAGGAAGTTGATCAATTTTCTATCAAATGAATTGATCAACTTGAGGAAAAGAATTGGTGCAATATTTTATCAACACTTCTATTGCATCGACAGTAATAATAATTAGTATAGTAATACCATAGCTGTTGTATACATTTATAGTGATTTATATTGTTATGCCTTCCTTGCATTGAAAACACTCAAATTTCAAGAAAAACGCGCTAAAATTGTCAATATTTCATGCAAAAAAGTTATTTTGAGAAACATTGGATGGTGTATTTTCACGTCATATATATTAATAAAAAACATGTCAACAGAAGATGACATGTTCCTCGCGGAAGAATCGCCAATAGCCCACCGTAAAAAATAGTAGAAAATTATCTTATGTGTACTATAAGAACAAGATATGGATATAACTATGTGAGACCTTTCTAAGCGGGGGGGAGGCGTGGTCTCCAGAGAAACGTCTATATGACGTTTCTCATGGACAATTATTTCAATTTATTAAAAATCTTGAATGGGAGTCTACACAGAGGCAAACTGAAAAACTCAAGTTACATTTCTAAAAGGATTTGTTACACTTTAGTTATTAAACCTACTTTAAAAGTACTTATCTTAGATATTAGACAAGATCGATATATGAGGCTTCCCTTCGCATAAATGCTCTTTCACGACGTAGGGCCTTTCGCTCGAACGTCGACGTTTTACTCGTATTTTTCAGTTGAATCCTTTCAATCCGCAGCTCTGTGGTGTTATTGTCACAACCTAGGTTGGCACAGATCGTTTCGAGTTTATATCGAGTTTATATTTCATACAATTGTTCCTGTGCATCGCTGTTTTTGTACTTCTGTCTTTGTCGGCAATGTCGTGCTATAAGATGTCATCTTGACCGCTTAACAGGATTTATTTGGCATTAATACATCCCCAAATTCATCATTCTTGTCGTTGAATCATCATTGCCGTAGAAAAGCAGTTTTAAAAGAATGTAAACATATTCTGGTTAAAATAAACAGCAGCTTTGGTTTTTTAGTGAAATTTTTAAATTTTTCTCAAAACATATAGGTTATTTATGGATAATTTGGTTAAAAATTGTCAGGAGCTTCACGAATAATCTGGGTAGAAATTGTCAGCTCATTAATATTCTATTTCGTGGCTATCGACGACGCCTCACTATCCACCAAAAATACATGTCGAAACCTATACTCGCGAGTAATTAACTAAATTTTCATAATTTCTTTATTGTTAGACTGTGGTTTAAGCTAAATGTTGCATGTTGCCATAGAACGAACAATGTGTTCGCTTTTGGGTTTCACCCAATCACGAAAGTTGTTCCGGTATTGGTTGGTGGTGATCGGAAAATTAATTGGTTCAAGTGTTCTGTTTCACAGCTGCAACAAAGCGTACTGAAACTGATCTTGCTACGTCATTCATTCACATATTTTATTCAAAACCTTTATTAACTAAGGAATTGATCATTGAAGTTCCGAAACGTGTTAGCTTTAGTCTATTTATATAATATTTGATGAATCCAGGCGATGAGAAAGTTCAACACAAGAAAATTATTCCTCCATATCTTCTATATCTCTGTAATATTGCGACTTGAGACCTTGCATATAAGCTTGTAATCCATTCTCATCAAGACACGAGTTCTTCGCAGCTTGGATAAGTTTGGTACCCAGACGAAATATTGCTCTTTCTTTTTTCGCTTCAATTGAGGACTCCGACTGAGACTGAAAGATATATTAACAAACACGGCATTATTCCCTGATCCATGAACCTATCGCGTAGAGCGAAACCCGTGGCGTGGAATTCCGCTCGGCTATAGCTATACCCGGAGATAGGAACTGAAGCATTAGCAAAGCCTTAAGTTCGTCAATAATTGCGCGGGCGCTTGGCTGTGCATGGGTGATCATCAGTGATCTCAAAAATATTGCAGTTTGCCTGGAGTGAAGGAAGCAAAGATTAAAAAGCATGACAGAAGGCTTGGAAATTGTTTCACAATAAGTTGCAAATCACCTTTTCCAAATTTTAATTAATTAAAGAAACGATAAGTATGGAAAATCTCGAAACATAGGGTAAGTTTGTTTTTACTGTTTATGTATGACTTTGTTGTTCAGTCTTTTTCACATGAAGGCTATGAACATGTACAGGTCTCATTTCCATTGTATATGAAAGTTTATTTTTGAATTAACTTGTTTTAATGTTTTATGACAGCTAAACCAAAGGATTATTATCATTTGGCGTAATGAGGAATACTACTTCATGTTGAGACAATGTTTGGAAAACGTTTGCGACGTTTGTTGCATGCATGTATTTCTATAGTTTGTAAATATATTTTAAACTACGTTGTTCTACCGTATATGTAATATTTGTTATAAGTTGTGAGCTGGTATACTTTCGTAGAAAACACATGGTATCGTTAAATTTGAACAGAAGATAGGATGAAGGTTTGTAATGAGCTTTTTCCCAATGAAATGTCCATAGCGATCGATTTTTTCAAGCTTTCTAAATTGGCCGTTGATTCGTGTAACCCAGATTAAACTTGAGTATTTATAAATTAAAGTTTCTTCTTATAATTGCAAGTCCCATTTCCTTGGTTTCGCAGCTTTTTGGGTATTTTCAGAAAGGTTCAAAAGATCACTGTCAGGTGGATAGTGACCTATACATTCTAGTTAACAACTTGGCTACTTTCACATCAATTAAATCTACCTGTACAGGGATGAAAACATTCGTGATTGACTACCGCTACGTCCGAATTGGTAAACGCAATTACCATGGTAATCATGATGTAGTATAATGTGATACTTGAATCATTATACCTTTTCCCGCTCTGTAAGATTCTTTGACAATACCTCAGCTTCGTGTAATAGCTCGGCAGGTAAAGCGGACAGTTTACCCAACTCTATTCCTAGAAAGAAATAAGAATAGAATATTACAGGTGGTGAAAAGATGAACTCTTACTAAAGTTAAAATTTAAAATTAACATAAAGAGCGGCGCACAACCTATGGTTTTAGACGGCCGATTTTAGATTTATAATTGGGTATATGCATGCACAACATTTAAGGACGCCATTGCAGAACAGTGAGGATAATGAGCTCACAGTCCATATACCACTGACTGCATGTGCCTCTTTTAACATGATAAACCGTTCATCGGTTGACTAATACCTTAGCGCCTAGCTTATCTACCTCTCAAAACAGATATAGAAAATTATTTCTGCCAAGCAAACTATAAAGACTTGTCGTGTCGATTTTGGTCGCGTCGAATGCAATTCAAACAATATATAATGAGATGATAAACCTCATTATAAGCTTCATTATCTATTTTTTAAATTGCATGCGTTCGACGCGACCAAAATTCGACGTATAAAACAGGACTAAAGGACGAAATCATGATTAATGTTGCAGACTTGCAGTAGTCCTTTGTTTTATTTTAAGGTTTTACCGTTTTTAATAGGACAGAAATGTTCCGAAAAATTTTCAATCCGGAAAATCTAGAACATTTTCGGAGAAAGAAGATGCGCACATCACGGATGATGTTTGAACTTATCCCTCTCTAAGGTAGCGGAGAGGTTCAGATTTGATTTCCACTACCGCTACTTCTCAGGTTTAATGCGCATTTGGTCAATCGGGTAGAATAAATGCATCTGATTGGTCAATGCAAAGGTAGCGGCAGAGGAAGTCAAAATCTGAACCTCTCTAATATTGTCTGAAACACATGCAATGATATTCATGATTTGCAAGATTTTTCTTACTGACTAAGCTTTATTTACCGTAATGTTTTTCACTGGTACTTCCTTTGCTCAAAGTGTGACTGTATGATATTTTTTCACCTTGACCATCTTCATTAAAAACTCTCTACAATGACAAAAATACCCATCTTAAACCTTAAATTATGTGAAAAAGGATGGGTTGCGACGACCCAATTATATCCGTTCTGGATATAATTAATATCCGTTCTGGTCCAACTTATTAGCATCTCAATACAATATAGTCAAACATACATTCGATATAGATTCAAAAGGTTGAAAACCGAAGTGAGCGACAAAACCGCTGCTATAAGTTGTCCTTAATACAGTATTTATAATGTACATCAAACTTAAGGACAACCTCAACACTCGAACCTACATTGTGAAATACTAGTATATTACGCACATTAATGTACATAAAAATAAATCTAAGAACACAAAATGCTGTCTAATCAGTATATAAATAAAAAGTAGTAATCATAAATACATTATGTGTTGAATACCTGAATTTCCATATGATAACTAAAGAAAAACGATTAACGTCAGATACGAACAAATAGACCTACAATAATTAAATTAATTGAGATAATAATAATGAAGTATTACAGCAAGTAAATTATACTTTACTTTTCAATATTCGGATACAAGCCATCCATTGTAGTCAACTCCAAGAAATGCGTTGCAAAGAATGTGAATGCCTAGAAAATTAAATAAGTGATCAAATACTCTATGTTGTATGCCATGAGAAAGGATCTCATAAAATATGGAATAGAAACTAGAGTCATAAAATATTTTCACCACCAAATCAACCATTATAACTACAAGATTATAATCAAAATTCCTTTGTTCTAGACCACTAACATTACGTAGACTTAGTAATTTACGTCGGTTTAGTTCTCAGTCGTAATTTTACCTTTTTGGTAACCAGGTGTTCGCATATTGAGTAGCAGATTGCAAGACCTTCCTCGCTGCTCGTTCCTTAATGTAATGAATTTAGAGCATAAAATTTAGGATTATAACAATTTTGAATGATAGATTACATTTTTACGCCAACAATAAAGCGCGGGATAGCATTACGCAAAAATACCATGCATTCTTCATCAGTGGTTGTGGAATGGAAACACATAAGTGTGGTTACCGTACACAAGTGTGGTCTCCAACCAATGTAATTTTAGTACGTTGATAAAAGGATCGACGAAGAAACGCGGACAACTTACATACTTCGAATGGTTAAAACGTCTTAATATTTTACCCCCTTGTACAGGGTGGATAAAAAACGCAACCTCGGAATTTCCCAAGAAATCGACATTGTTTTAAGGACAAAAGATTTTAGGTGCCTGGGAATTTAAAATAGCACAACTGTCAACATTACTGCACACACGAGTACATAAACAAAAATTTATGCATTTTAATAGTTTTGTTTGTGGAAATGACACTCAATAAGTTTTTATTTTGCAAGTACAGTACAACAACAGTACTATGATCTATTAGCAATTCGATTTCAATACCCAGGGGCCTAAAATCTTTTATGCTTAAGAATTGCAAAGTGGATTTCTTAGGAAATTCCAAGGTTGCGTTTTTTTATACACCCGGTATATGACAGTTATATGATTATATCAATTTCTTGATTATCTGATGTCGATAAATTTACACCTATCAGTATGGTCTATGGTCGAAGAAGGAATGAGGTATCATCTTTTTTTCAATAAAATTGTTAAATTCTTGAAGTAATATTCTTAAGATGGGAATTTGTAGTTGAATAAGTAGTTTATTGTACAGGAAGCTCTTCTGAAGTGTTTACCACTGCAAAAAATTGTCACTAATGACTCAGATGCTGGATACACGTGTATACTTCCACCCAGCAGTTCTTTATAATCACAATTTGATTTCCATTACATGGATTTGTATTGGCAAAGAAAGAAAGCTGCATGCTGATTGAGAAGGATCCAAGTACCTGAAAAATACAAGTAAACTTCGACCTTTCAGGCCCTTAGGCAGTATATCTTGGCAATTTTCAAGTCTTGCATGCACGAGTTCGCCCGAAATTCTGCCAAATACTTTTTCTGATGTATCCAGGTGTCTCGGATGCAAAAAGTATTCTAAAAATTACCATACATTGTGAAACTAAGCTTATAACAACAAACCATGATAAAAGAGATTATTATACACTCACGCGCACTTAGCCAATCGGCAATCGTTGAGAGGGTCACGTGCAATCATGCGATCCAATATTTTACGATATTGGACAGGAACATATTGGACAGTTGCAAATCGTGGCTTTTTTCATGGTTTTTCAACCATTTTCAGATGTTTTCCTGATTTCAAACATACGACAAGCGATATGGCAGAGTAATGAAAAGAATTTGGGACATTAATACAGTTTTTTCTAACAGTTTTGTTCAAAATTATAAAAGCGCGGGAAAACTTGTCTTCGCGAAATTCATTTGTTTGCAACAGCCTCGAGGTAAGTAATATTATTTTTTTCGTTAAAATTAGGTCAAATTTCCTTTAAACATACATGGAAATGAGTTTATTTATGCACATATATATTTGTAAAAACAAGTTAATTAACTTTTTGTTTAGTTTTAAGCAAATTCGCCTCCGATATATGTATAGTATAAATGTTATCGCTGTATTATTCTCGCTGTATTACTTTATCGCTTATTGACAAATTTTTAATATAGACTTGTTTCGTTCCATATAATAAAACTCTTATTGGATTCGTCTTCGTCCAATATGGCAAAATTTTAGGTTTCGACTTCAACATTAGGCTCGATTTTCGGTCTCGCCCAATATTGAAGTCTGTACAGCTCATAATTTGCCATATTGGGCTCAAAAGAATCCAATAATAAGATACAAGCAAGTAAATCACGCTGGTCAGCACTCTTTCTCCTAGTACAGCAGGTTCGTATTCTAGCGGACATGCGGTGAAAAAGCTGGCAATTTTGTGTAAGATCTGCAAGCCCGGACGAGGCTGAAAATTTTGCTGAGTTCCACCAATGCGAATTGGGTTACAAAATTAATATAACTTTTGCTAGAACCAGAAGTAACCATGCATGAAATATTATTCGCCAGCTTGGACCCGAAGTAATAACTTCCAATGTACCAGTAATATACCTCTTCCCAGTTCATCAATAATAATGAGAGAATCATTTGTCACGTTCTGGAAAAATATTAGTTATTCAAATTATCACGAGTTTGTGTAACCAATAAGAATAGAATGTTTATGCTAAACTATAGAATAAGTGTTAATATTTGAACTAAAACTATACAAAAATCGACAATTGGATCACGACAACCTAGTATACAGTAGCTTAATTAATAGGCATACATAAGTTGGAGATAAAGCTGCACGGCTACAGGGTATTCTTAAAAAGGGTCATGCAGGTGCCTCACATACAACTTGTGAACTTGATGCCTCATAGCAAGCCACATTGATGCCTCATGGCCTGCGTAGTTGCGGATGGGTTTGAGGCGAGGGCACGCTTCCCTAATTTTCGCTGCCCAACCCCTTAAAACCGCCATGCAGCCACGCAGGCATTCAGGACCAACATCTGCATACCTGCAGGATGTAATTAATTTCTTTCATCTGTAAATAAAAAAAATGAAATAAGACTAGTCAATATTAATTTAAGTAGAATTAATTATAACTGTGGAAAGAAACTATAAAGTGGGCAAATATTCAAAATATTACATTTAGAACATTATTATCGCGAAACATATTATGTACTGTATGTACGGTAAATAAAAGTACCTCAGGAAATAATAACAATAATAATAAATTAGAAAGTGTGGTACTGACTTCTAACATGAAAGTGGATGAATTAGTTTCAATGTCATCATCACTGCCAATTCTGGTGAAAATCTGTCGAGTTATTCTGAAAGATGCATATTCTGCGGGAACAAAAGAACCAATCTGGGCCATGATTTGAAGTAATGCTATCTGTTTTAGGTACGTAGACTTTCCACTCTAAACAAGAATATATGTATATGTAGTAATAAACGTCAAATGAAATAAATATCAAAGTGTTTGGGCATCTCGTTCGAGAGAACTAAATGTAGATAGAATTTTTTCTAAAGAGGAATTGTCAAGAAAGTCCCATCTACAACTGAAATCAAACAACTGTTAATTTCACTGAATGCTATTTATAGATCGCATGTGCTGTAAAATATATTGCACAAACACAGAACACTTTATTTTGTGTTGGGAAGGCTTGTAGCGATAGCCAGTGTTAGAAGTATTCACAAGCTTTCGTTGGTCGGGATGCAACTACCTGAATAATATAAGTAACTCCAGCTCGAAATGTCGAAATTCTCCTTATATTTTTCAGGTAGTTGCATGCATCCTACCAACAAAAGCTTGTGAATATTATTGCCACTACCTACACTCGCACAAACAGTTCATGCAATTAAGTATTAGAAGTAAGCAGTGTTCAGATATCTCTTCGTTTGAAACATTTAATGCCAGTCATAAATTTACGTGCAGTAATAGCTTTGCAGTAATAAATTTACGTGGTGTTTCCACAAATTTCTAATTCCCATTTTATCGCCATGCAAACATACAAAGAACTTATTTAATGCCAATTAATATTTTCTGGCCAATCAAATTACCTGACATTTTGAGGTGCTCGAGCAAGAGAACTATGCTCAGGCCTATAACTTATTAATTCTTTCCAATAAGCAATATTATAATATTTGACGTAGCCAAGTTCATGTAGAGAAATAGTTGCGGTTAAACACTCAACGTACCATATTTGGTCCAGTGACGATGACAAAATTACTCCCATCAGCTGCGTACTTAATAGAAAATAAATAATAGTTTTCACGATACTTCACCCCATATATATGTTGTTATGTGTCTCAACACTTACCCAATAACGTGCCCAATTGGGAAATAAACAGTGCCCATGCAGGTTGCTAGCTCTTATAAGCGTTGCTAGCTCTATATACTTTACTCATCTTACTCATCTATAGTACATGGCACATATTTTCGATGAAATGTATGCAGGTAGAATGAAGTACAGTAAATACAATGACAAGAAAACTCCTGTGATATTGATCAAGCACGTAACAAATTTGCGCCAAGACAACTAACAAAGCAATTTTAATGTCAACGATTTTGTAAAAACGATAATTATAATGCAACAATTTCGTAACCTCCTACTATTTCTCACTTTAATCCGGCCCCTAATAGGGAGCTTATAAGCATGAAGGACAACAACACGACGACGACGGCAACCAAATACAATGAGTCAATGAAAAGAAAGAAATAATTAAATTTTCAGGTGAGTTTCAGACGTAGTCGTCGCTCTGTTTACAACGGCAAATCACAGATTTTCACGTCTTCTATACAACGCCTGCATTTCAAGCCGTAACAAGTGCAACTTAAAATCCGGTTCAGTAGAATGCTTCCCAAACATAAAGCCAATGTTTTCAACTTCTTATACTGTATTAAATTCATACGAATTATAATACACGTCAAGTTTTCTTTACTATCATTTATTTGGAGCAATTTGGTTTGGCCGTCGTCGTCGTGTTGCCGTTCTACATGCTTAAGCTCCCTAATACTAATTCTAACCGTGACCTTAATTTAAAGGCTTAAACTTAACTGAAAACCTTACCTATACCATAGCCTATCGAAGGGGAGATGGCTGTGAAACTCATTAGAATAACAATATAACTCATTATCCATGTTGGTCAACGTTTATTCATAAATGAGGTCCTTCACAGTCACGTGTGTATATTTTTTTTACCCAACTAACTATTAGCAATGTTTTGGGAAAGTCACCTATCCGTGACTCGAACAATAGGGAAACTGGAAATTGCTATTGATGGATTTGGCAGAAAAACATACACACGTGACGGTGAAGGACCATATTGATGAATACACGTTGACTAACACAGATAATGAGTTATATTGTTATAGATCATGCCTATACTAAGGGCGCTCATTATTTATTGTACCGGGGGGTTGAGGAGAAACTCTACATTTTATAATATTTTTTTCCCAGACAAGTAGAATTTTCAAAGTCCCCTCCAACAGGCAAAACAAGAACATAAATTTCGGCGCTCACCCCCCCGCTCTAGCTCTATATTTAGAGAAACAAAAATAGATAATTGGAACCAATTTACATGACGATAAGGGACTATTTATTTGGTTTTCATTTATGATTATTAATATGCAAGGTCTATAAACATGGTTATTTGTTGTTTTTTATACATTTTTAAAACTACTAAATGGTTTTCAAACTAGTGATACTTTTCGAAGCCCTACTTCTTTTGTCTCTCTCTATTTCTTCAAAGCTGCTCTTTCACGTTTTAAAAAAATTAAAGGTACCCCAGTTTTTCCTCAATCCCCCCCCCTGTACAATAAACAATGAGCGGTCCCTAACGTCCACTAGATAGTAACAAAGTTGTTTTGAATTTCACGACATATACAGGGTGTCCCAAAAAACCCGAAAACTATTGAAATCACTTATTGTTAAATTTGAATGCCCTACCAAACAGCTGGACGTAATGATGCGTAAAATATTGACAAGGTGCATGTATTAGAATTTAGTTAGGAATATCTCCTGGTAAAGTGCTCGTTTTCTGCTCCTGGGAATTAAAAACAGCTTCTTAAACAGTTCTTTATGCATAAAATTTCCTTATGTCAATCATTTATGCACTTGTGGGAACCAACAGAGCGCTAAGGCATTCAAATTCTAACAATTAAATTGTTATTGGTGATTTCAATAGTTTTCGGGGTTTTTTGGGACACCCTGTATATGGAATTGTAAGAAACCAGTTAGGTAGTTATAACGCGTTAACCCAAGATTGGTGTCAAGAGGACAACTTGTCATGCAGAACCTATATATTAAGTGCTATAGACATGTATATGTTAACACGGTGTTATTTATTCTTACTGTGTTATTTGGAACAGGTTGTTCTGGCAAAATCTTATCCAAGATTGGATGTCGTCCTTGGCGAATAGCAAGTGTGTCTGTAAACTCTGGTCGAACTAAAACATTAAACGATATTAAAAATATAAAAATTAAAGTCTAAAACGTAATTATTTGCCACGGTTGCTAAAGTGCGCTTTAGTGGAAGCTCGCGTCACAACAACAAACATGTATATCAACATTTAAAAAAGTCGGGAAATACTCGAAAAGATTATGAAACCAACTGAATAATTTTTTATTCATTGAACCATACTTTCACGGCGTTAAACTTCGTGTATTACCGAAGACCCTCTCTCTTCCCTCTCTCCAATACGCCAGCTTCCCACACATATGCCGGAATAATTAAGACAGTTCCAGGAGAGCCACTCCGATAGTCAGAGTGTGGGGTTTTGTGAAGTGTAATGATAACACTGCTTTTGAATAAAATTAAATCACACGGAGACGGTGCACTGTTAAAGTAAAAGTTTGATTGCAACTTCAACCAACTGCTTCAACCACATTGCGCCGATATATGGCGTGTTTCTTTAGTGAAACTAAACGTGATGTTACACGAGTTAAAGAGTTTTGAAGATAGAAATTCCAGTATAAATTTTATATATTATTTAGACCTAACCATGCAGGAACAGCTGCAAAAATGTAGGCCCTCTGGCAGGAATCAACCCTGCGACATACGATTACGGTGCAGCGCTCTAACTACAGTGACTGAGCTACAGAGTCCAGTTGCCGAGCTCTAACCGCACGTTCATGTATATACCAAGGTGATGTCATTGTAAGTATTGTAGGGTATATGCATGGTAAATATCACGATTATTGGGCATTTTGCTCGAATCCTTTAACAACAGTGCAATCGAGTGATGTAGTCTGTCAAATGGATCGCGACGTGATTAAATTAGCTACATTATCAAGCAAATGTCTTGTCGTTTTTTAACGTTAAAGATATAGCTTTCGCCAAATCTCTTCGAATGAGTTTTAGAACGTTTAAACCCTTGGTAATAAAACTTGTGGCAGCCATATTGGTGATCTCATTATAGTTATTCACGGCAAATTTAAGGGGAAGCACGCTCCAACATGGCGGCTGCAAAATTTCGAGCTCTGTCAAATTATGATTTTAAAATGTTATTTATTGTCTGAAAGAAGTCACCTCTACAAACAAATTTGATCTTAATTGCTACATAGTACTTTGTTCTCACAAATTGCGGAAAGAAGAAGCGAATTATTCAACGATTTGGTGAACAATTCTACACGATTTGTTATACATGTCACATTGTTAATATTGCTAAATAACGTGATGATTGACGGTGGCTTGATCGACGATGGGGTCAGGGACAGTGTTTTTCCCTTGATTGATGTGGAAAATATTGATGATTTAAAAGTAGTCGACTTGAAGAAAGCATTGGGACTGAGGGGGCTAAAGAAATCAGGTCTAAAGGGTGAACTAAAAGAAAGACTTCGCCAGGACATTATTAGTCACTCTGTAGAATCCCTTAGTGATACGTCAATTTCATCCGAAGAACATAATGGGACCTCGACAATCCTTCCAAATCTACCTAGCTTTAAACCTATAAACCATTCTTCAGGTTTTAGGGTTTATTCGACAGAGGGAAAATTGTTCTGTGACTTCTTTGATTCGGCATATGATGAGGCGGTGAAATGGCGGAAGAATGTATTTAAAATTCCTTCAGGGAAAGCGGGCAAAGAATTCATCAAATTACAATCACAATGGCTATCTAAATTTAATAATGAAGATAGTTTTATGGGTATATCATTGAAGGTTTTTATGACCCTTCCAATGATTCTTCTGCAAAAGCCCTCAGTATCGTCAAAAGCAAAGGAACATTCGCAAGCCTTGAGCCGTAGAATCAAATGGCTAAAAGATGGTGAATTACAGCGTCTGCTTTCAGAATGTCGTTCTATCCAACGTCAATTACGACCAAAGACATCCTCGGACAATCTGTCTAAAACTTTTGCAAAGTTAATCATGATGGGAAACGTTAATGCTGCTCTTCGTCTTCTTAGCGAAGAATCTGATGGTTGTGTCCTACCATTATCCGAGGAAGTCCTTCGAAATCTGCAGGAGAAGCATCCAGCCCCTGCAGATATACAACCAAGTAGCTTACTCCATGGTCCCATTATTGACCTTCGCAATATATCTATAGCAGTTGATGAGCAAACTATACTAACTGCTGCGAAAACACTAAAGGGAGCTGCTGGTCCCTCTGGCCTCGACGCTAATCAGTATATTCGTATGCTTTGCTCAAAGCAATTTCACCGTGAAGGTAAATGCCTGCGTGAACAAATTGCTTTGTTTGCTGTGAAAATAGCAACAGAAAGTCTGGATCCCTTCTGCCTGGAAGCATATGTTGCCAATAGACTTATCCCCTTGGACAAGTCCCCTGGTATACGACCCATCGGTATTGGTGAGATTATGAGGCGCTTGGTTGGGAAAGCGCTAACAAAGGAATTCAAGCAAGATTTCAAAGAAGCGACTGGTCCGATTCAAGTCTGTGCTGGGCATGAAGCTGGAGCAGAAGCAGCCATCCATGCTATGCAGCAAGTATGGGAAGAGGAAAACACGGAAGGGATCTTACTGATTGACGCAAGTAATGCATTTAATTCACTAAATCGTCAAGTTGCTCTTCATAACATTTTGTTATTATGCCCAAGACCAGCGATATCCATAATTAATACGTATCGAAACCCCGCGAGGCTATTTATTGTGGGCGGAGGTGAGCTTCGATCGCAAGAAGGCACAACACAGGGGGACCCATTAGCCATGCCTTTCTATGCCATTTCGGTCATGGTATTAATTTCATTTCTTCATGATGCATATGATTTGGTGAAACAGGTTTGGTTTGCCGATGACTCGACCGCAGCAGGTAAACTACGTGCTTTACTGGCGTTTTTTGAAATGCTAATAAGCGAAGGCGTAAAGTATGGCTACCATGTCAACAGTGGGAAATCTTGGTTAGTAATTAAAGATCCGTGTGATATAGAGAGAGCCACTGAATTATTTAAAAGTCACGACATCAAGATTACATCCGATGGTCATAGATTACTGGGAGCTGTCATTGGATCTACTTGTTTCAGAGAGGAATATGTTAATAGCAAAGTCTCTACTTGGTGTACTGAGCTCGAAAATCTATGCTCTATAGCGAAGTCGCAGCCACATGCCGCATACGCTGCTTTTGTGCATGGTTATAAGCACAAGTTTACTTTTTACATCAGGACTATTCCAAACGTGGCCCATTTGTTCCAACCTGTAGAAGAAATTATTTGTTCGAAATTTCTACCAACTATATTTGGCCAGGATATTTCTCAACTTGATCGGGAAACTTATGCTCTACCCATACGTAATGGAGGACTGGGAATACCACGTATCCCAGAAGATGCTGATTTCGAGCGAAATACGTCAAAACTGTTATGTGCTCCACTATCTGCTTTGATCATCATTCAAGCATGTAATCAACTTCCACAAGACGACGCAATAACCAACGTAAAGTCCCAAGTTCGAAGTCTTCGGGTGGAAAGAGCAACTACCTCCTCATTATCGGTTGATATTCAACTTTCCCAAGAGCAGCATCGAACAATCTCTTTAGCCCGAGAAAAAGGTGCCTCTGGATGGTTAAATGTCTTACCACTGCAAGAAGAAGGCTTCTGTCTGAATAAAGAAGAATTCAGAGACGCTTTGGCGCTGAGATATAACAAATATATCCCAGATCTCCCAAGCATATGTCCCTGTGGAAAACCTTTCGATCCTTACCACGCGATGGAGTGTAAAAAAGGTGGCTTTATACACGCGCGCCACGACCAAATGAGAAATCTGGAAGCTGCTCTCCTCTCTGAAGTCTGCAATGATGTTTCTATCGAGCCACCTTTACAACCGGTGACAGGAGAAGAATTTGCCTTGAGATCAACAAACACAGAAGATGAATCACGACTTGATGTGAAAGCTAGGGGTTTCTATAGACATGGTCAAAGTGCATTTTTTGACATAAGAGTAGCACATCTTAACGCCGCGTCCTATAAGTTACTACCAACCCACAAGATCCTCTCACGTCATGAGAATGAGAAGAAAAGAGAATATAATCGAAGAGTAATTGAAATTGAGCAAGCAGTTTTTACACCATTGGTCTTTGGCACAAATGGTGCGATGGGTAAAGAATGTGCGAGATTTCACAAGATTCTTGCTACAAAGCTGGCAGCCAAATTTGGCAAACCATACTCAATAACTATGTCTTGGCTACGTACGAAACTCTCTTTTTGTCTGCTGAGATCTTCCCTTCTATGTTTGAGGGGCACTAGAGTTCCTTTTTATATGAATAATACTAGTTTGTTTGACACTTTGTACTAACTTGAACCTTTTTAAACGAATTGCTTTAATGGATTTTATATATTTTTAGTGTATCTAGCTATGCTCAATCTATGAATAAATCTTTAAATAATTTAAGGGGAAGAGAGGCCACTGTTGATGAATTTCCATTCAAACAATATTTATCCTTTCACACTGATAAACCAGAAGCTGTAAGAATCTCTTCTACAATAAGTCGCTAACTGACCACAGTAGATTTGTGGCGATCACACCAGTATCGCCAGTGTCCAGTGCTAATGGGCAGATCAGTGATTCATACTGACACATGCTCCATACAGTCCTATTCTTAAAATAAATAGCACCACACGACCACAATTTGCGGCCACAACTGAGAGCTAAGATAAACTAGCTCATGTTAACTGAACATGCTTAGAATGTACATGGTGACGTGTACCAAATATTAATAGGCCGTGGGCTGTTGGCCAAAATTATTTCGCTTCGTGGCACCCATGTGGGAAATACTTGGTTTGGGGTTTATTTGAAAGGCATATACGTACATCACTACCAAAAAAAGTTCCCAAGCAAAAAAGTTGCCCAATCCCGAGAAAATGGGTGATAAATGATTATCCTCTATTAAATTGTATTACAGCAAAAAAATGGGAAATTCTGTATTCAATTACAAAAAAAATGACTTGCATCATCGGAAAACGTACAAAAACCGCATATAAGACTTTTAAACAGTTTTTTAATTTTTCAAATAGTATTTGAGTTATTGCTAATGTGAAAATTGGACAAAATGTTGCAATAAGGACTGGGTACTAGGTCAAAAACGCGTTTTTGACAGCGTATAACTCGAAAACAATTATAGATATAAAAAAACGTACTGTTTAAATGTCTTATATGTAGGTTTTTGTCAGCTTTCTGATAATGCAAGTCATTTTTGTTTTAATTGAATACAAAAATTTACATTTTCTTGCTGTAATACAATTTAATAGAGGATAATCACTGATCACCCATTTTCTCGGTGTTGGGCAGGTTTTTTGCTTGGGAACTTTTTGTGGTAATTAAGCATCTATGGTTCTGTGAATTGAACAACTTACAGAAAATCTATTTCCCAGGAGGGTGCCACGAAATTGCTTTTCTAGGCACGTTTTTGCACAACAGCCCACGGCCTATAATGAGGAAAACTGCTAAAGTACTTCAAGGCAAAGTTTTTTTGTTTGCTGGCAGAATTTCGAGATTAAAGCCTGTGTTCTAAAAGCTCACTCGCACTTAAAGAGTGGAGGTTCGATCGGAGCTTGCCTAAAGGCCGGCGCACACTGGAGTTATGTGCTTAGCCAAATTTCATTCGTGCCCATTGGCGTAAGGAGATAGCTCTCGTGTGCGGGCGATTTACGAACAACTTTTGTCATTCGTGCCACTTACGCCAAATATCAAACATGTTTGATATTTGGCGTAAGTGGCACGAATGACAAAAGTTGTTCGTAAATCGCCCGCACACGAGAGCTATCTCCTTACGCCAATGGGCACGAATGAAATTTGGCTAAGCACATAGCTCCAGTGTGCGCCGGCCTTAAAATGTCATAGTAAGGTACGACACTAACCCTCTAGCTATTTCAAAAACAGCATTGACACTGCAGGCAATGTTAGATTGAACCTCCACTCTTTGAGTGTGAATAAGCTTTTAGGATATACAGGCGTATAAATAAAGGTTAAAGACCCAATAAAAATACGTAAGTCTGTATTTCTTGAGAAAAATATCAGGAAAAATAATCTGTTTTAAACCACTTTTTCCAAGTTTGACTGTCAAGAATTGAATAATTTACTGTTAATATACAGCTTGTTCTTAAGCTAAATGTGATTGGCTGATTTGGGGTCACGTGGCTTTAGATAAATGCAATGTAATAACTATATCCAGCAAGTGAATAATTGTTGCTCGCTCCAAGTCAAACGTTTAGAAAGAACGATCCAGTTTCGAAAACAATACAGTATCTAACAGAGAAGAAAAGTTAACACATTGACAACCGGAAATGCTGATCAAACACTTTTCGCACGTTTTTACTGTTAAAATCATGTACATAAAAGAGTTTTATTCATGAAATATAATAAACAGCGTTTGCCTAGGACGGTTTAATTAAAGCAACCAAGTACTATATATGTACAATATTAAAGTGCTATATAAACTCAGTAATAATGGTTTAGTAAAGATAGTGTTAGGCCTATCTTTTGCCGCTATACTGCCAAGAAGAAATCATCACACCCGAGGTTGACCAAAAAAAATTATTTAAATTAAGAGCATTTGATTACTTTCATCGCCTCGCGACGCAGTACTGTATTTCTATAGAAAAATATTAAACAATTGAACGTGGAACTCATGCTGACAGATGTAGTAGCCCAGAGTGCAAGTGATGAAAACTGTTGTCCGTATAATGGCATTTCCCACTTCCAACATAAACCAAAATAAACGATTGGCGGACAAGAGCAGATAAAGCTGCAAATTACTGCCAAAGTACACGTAGAAATATGTTGAAAACCTACGAAATGTTTCTTCTTTCGTGTCTGTGGCCGAAGAATAATAATCTCGTTTGTCTCTTTAGATTTTGCAATGATAAACATTTTGTAGTTTAAAAATGCGAACAAACACATGGCAAAAGGCAGGAAAACTGCGATGAAAATTGTGGCAGCTCTTATTTTATAACAGGCTACTGTCGCCTCACCGACAATTACAAACAATATTGTAGCAACTAGACAAGAAAAAACTCTTTCTTTTGTCACGATCCTTTGGTGGAAAAACGGATAAGCTATTGCGAGGAATCTTTCGATGTTTAGACCTAATAGTGACATTAATGAGAAACTCTGTAGCAGAACGCATATGTATAGGCTAATCCTTTCACGGGGCTGGGATAGATCGCCGGAATACATGGAGGTAATTGTTGATAATATAACAACAGGATGAGTAATTGCAACCACTATCAGATCAAAACATGATAAGATCCGAATCATAAAGTAGCATAGCTTCTTCCCAATCTGTGATGATCTCCATAGACTGATAATAACCACTAAGTTCAGAAATATTCCTGCGATCATGAAGATGACATTTACACTACACAGGAATAACACGTTTAGAACGTGTAGGTGCACCATTTTAATGGCAAGATGGCCTTGGTTCTACTTCTTGAAATGAGGCTTGCGACAAAAACAAAACTGTGCTTATGCAGGTGTAGGCTACAGTTAAAATAATGCATTCAAACCAATTTCAAACAATTTAAACAATTGATAAGTGCACTTGTGCTCTTGCTCAAACATCATGTCATGTATCACCTAAATTAATTATGTTAAACGTTGAGCTCATTTGTAACTTGTTTTGCTTCTTAATTGCGAGATTCGAACTTGCCCGAAGATGGTTGGCCAACTGAATAATGCACTCATCACAAATGCAAAACGTTAATAGTGCTCGGTACAGGTTTTGCGTCAATCCACATCGAAACAAAAACAATAACGCAAGGCGAGTAGGTAACATGTTCAAGAAAGTGCTATATAAACTCAGTGCTAATGCAGTTTAGTATAATTTCAGTATTGAAAAATGGCCTTTAAGCATTTAGGCAATAGTGTGAGGCAATAATTGCTGTTCGGACTGCTCTGAGCAGTAGCCATTGCTTTTCCAAAAAAATGGCTGAAAACCCTCAAAATCGATTTGTGCGGGAAGCTATATCTTCCACATCCCGTCGAGGAAGGTATAGCTTCTTGACAGTATAACTAATTTAAAGACGTCTAACGATTTGTCTCATGAGGAATCTGACAAATTAAAAATTCTCTCCTCCGTATAAATGGCTACAAAATTAATTCCTAGTTCAAAATATTGTTCTATCCAGTTCAAATTTTGAGCTCAGTACTCTCAAATTCACTTTATTATAATTTCGAACTCAAATCGCGTACAGGTGTTTTGAAGACGAAATGGCAAAACAACGCATAATCTTTAACCATTATTAATTAAAAAATGTTGTTGACTTAGACAATGAAACAACTTATCTCCTTTCATTATGCCTGTCATTGATGTCCTAACAACTCTAGTTTTTCATTTTGTTCATATTTATGTTCTTTAATAATTTTGATTATTACAAATATAAAGACAAAGACAAAGTGGACTTCTGCTCTATAGAACAAAATGTTGAAGGACTTTTCTTGATGAAAATTGCTGCGCAAATGCAAGTACTCATGTTCTCTTGCTCAAAGTCGTGAATATGTATCCTAGCCAGTAGATTACCGAATCCAAATGGGCCTAAACAATAAGTGTAAGCTACTTATTAGTTTGGTCTTCTGTCTTCCAGACGAAGGGCCTGAAACGTTGACTGAGTTCTGCTTATATTTTCAGGTAGTTGCATATCCTTCTCATCGTAGCTGTATGTAATCATCGTTGAAACACGCAATTTGATTGGTCTATACCAGTGCAGAATCAGACAATCAGGCATGGAAAATATAAATGCCTAATTCGCGCGGGCATTTTTAAATGTCGGACAATTAAAACATTTGAACGTGTGAAGTTAACAGTGTATTAAACGAGGGACAAGTCAACGAAAACGTTAATAAAGTTGTGATATAGTTAATTTTAGAATTAATAAAGTTAACCGTTTAAAATAATTAATAGTAATTTATTGATTTATATTGCTCCATTATCAATCTTACAATATTCAAATGCGAGTTACAAAGATTTAAAAATGACAGGCAGTACACGTATATCTAAATGTGTTTACATATAAAGTTAACATTTTAAAACGTTAACCTTCGTTCAACTGTAGTTATTTTATAAAACAATTACCAAATGGTTTTCCGTGCACGACAGTGTCGTTCATGTACTTGGGATGTTGCTCAACTTTCGGAAAGCGTGAGAATTAAACACTCGGCTGCAGCTCGTGTTTTTTACGCTTTCTGAAAGTCTCGCAACATCCCGCGTGCAGGGATGACGCTATCCTGCATGGAAAACCATTTGGTATTCCTTTAATCAATACAACCAGGGACGAAGCATCTCAAGTTGGAGGGGGAGGGGGGGGGCATAGGATTTTACCTGAAATTTTAACTTCAATCTTTAAAATTTACCTTACGTGTATTAATTATAATAGCCAAAAATAGAGCTTTTATGGGATCGATTTTTACTGTCATACTAAGATTCCGAAGAAAAGGGATCTGAGGGTCTTCCCCCAAACATTTTTACACTTTTGAAGCCCCAGAACTGCATTTCTGGCGTTTTCTAAAGCGACTCTGATCCTGTATTCGACAGAGTTTGATGAAAAATACTATGTCACGGAATTTATAATTATGAAAGCAACTTACCATATTCTGCTAGAGTACATGAATGAGCGAATGAAACCAAGAGATCCAATGTGGCAACACAATCACTTAGTTTGTAAAGACAGCCTATTTGATCACGTATTTCTGCCAACAGCTCAGATACAACACTAAAGTGAAACTAAGTTTAAATATTTACCACATCGCAAATTACTTCCTGCGCCAGGGCTAATTAAAATCTTGAATGTCGACAGGCCCCGGTACCTACTAGGTAGCTGCATGAACAGTGAATGCATACCATTAAGAATATATACAAAATACATCAAAAACTTAATTAAAAATATATAAAACGTATCATATATGAAATGCTGTAATCAGGAAACGAGAATTGAACCACTGAATAATATCACGGTTCGAGGTAAGTCCCTTAGGATTAACTTTTTGTTTTTTGAACTGTCTGTGCCAGTGTTGGTATAGTACCAGTAACATTAACAAAGTAGGGATGCAACAATTGTGATATTACTTTCTTAACTGTGCTTATCAGTCTAACCCACCCTGTCAACTTCCTCTTTAGGTGAGGAAACGAAGGCACCCAGAGGAACCCCACGACTTTCGACAGAGCGTTGGCTGACTGTTTTCACATGATTCCGTTACTGAGAATTGAACCCAAGAACTTACTCCTCTATTCTAAACGCTCACACACACTCAAAGATTGGAGGTTCAATCTGATCTTCTTGAGTGTCAGTGCTGCTTTTAAATAGCTGGATGGTTAGTGTCGCGCACATTACTATGTGACTACTCATCCTCCAGCTATTCAAATGCAGTATTGACACCCAAGAGAAGCGCAGATCAAACCTCCAATCTTTGAATGTGAGTATGAGTGAGCTTTTAGAATACAAGCGTTAGAGGCGATATACACTTACATGTTTGTCATGAGGTAAATTTCGTTCATCGATTCTCGTATGCGATCTACAAGTTGTAAATAGAAGTAGTCGAACAAATGAATGTACGACAGTATGATATAGCCTGGGTTTCATAGAGTTTGTATAATGTACTTTCACATAGTGAAGGAACAAAGTTTTTATTAATACTTATCTGAAGTACACTCATACACTAACCATTAAGTTTGATCTAAAAACAAATAGTCATTAGTTGTCAGAATGTTTCGAAAAAGTCAATATATTTCAATAAATTAAATTTATGCTAATCCTTCCAATTTTTTCTACAACCATGAAGCTCCCGCATGGCTTTGGGAAGTTCTTGGATAAATGTATGGGAAGACGCAAAAGGGAAAAATCTGGTTCATATGTGATGAATGACCAACGTAGGAGCTGCAAACAACAGGGTGTATATAATTACAATTTGCTCACCCTTCCAACGGCGGGATGTCTGCAGGGGTTTGGGGTGGGGGAGTGACCCTGAGAAGGAAATGAGGAAAATGGGCCAAGAAAGTTAGGAGGGTCTGGACTAGATAAAGTAGGTTAAAGGGAAAGGAGGAAAAGAGAGAGAAAGAACAGGTCTGCCATCCCGGGGCAGAAATCGCAAATTATATTTTTAATTACAAAATAGGAAGGAGAAATAATCCCATTGGTAATTGTGTATAGCCCTGTGGAAACAAGATCCTTATTTAAAATTTCAAGAATTACTCATTGTAACATTTGCATCAGTTGTCAGATAACACAATTAGTAAAAGGCAAAACGAAAGAAATACATATAGTTCTAGTTTGGCTAAAGGTGGAAGAAACAGCATTCCAATATAAAATTTTCCGCATTGTGTTTAAAAATGCTAAGACCAAACGTCCTTTAATGTATGATCTCAGCTGATCATGCTTGTCTCACTCATTTGAACAAGGCTTGAGAAATGGAGGTGACAAAATAATGCCAAAATAACTTTAATAATTAAGAAACAATTGGTTAGAAGTTGTTAGAGTTATAATTAGGATCAGGATTACGTTAATGATTATAGATAGACTGGATTAGAGTTAGGATTGATAGGTCAGAGCCAGTGACCAAAAAGGGAAACCAAGAATGGCGGAAATTGAGTGCCCAATTCCAGTTCTTTTCTACTATTTTTGTTTGCGCGGTTAAACACACGGCTGCAAGAAGTGTGCCAAAATTTCGTGTTTTGACCTCGGTTTAAAGAATGATATTGTAGTTTTAACTTGATTCGCGATACCGCATGTCCGTTAGAAAAACTGGAATTTGGTGGGCGACATGGCATGAAAATTAGTTCAGGGCCTGTTTACACTTGCAATTTTTGCTGCGATTTCCAGTGCGATATTCTTCTTCAGATGGATGTGCATGGGTAGATAAGTTACGAATGTTCGAAGTACATGTACCCTCATCTGAACATTCATCACTCATCCACTCGTTCATGTCCATCAGAAGAGGAAATCGCAGCAAAAATTGCAAGTGCAAACGGGCCTTCGTACATTTTGAACGTCAGTAGGTGCAGTTTTGGCTTCACTTTTTCAAAAGCCGAATGAATGACGTTCTTACTCCATATGAATAAAGAGCTCACTGGTTGGGCTAAAGATTAGATAGGATTATAGGATTGTAACATTAGGAATAGTGTTGATTTAATTGCACCTCATGATATTCACCCAATTATACATATTTCCTGCATAAACTTACCAAATCGGCAGTGGTGAATGCAAGAACATTCTTGGTCTTGACAACTTTAAGAAACTGACTGGGTAAGTCTTCAATTGATACATTATCTTGATTGTTTAGATGCATTTGTGCATGGAACCCTCTGGTAGAATTATAAGCAGATTTCACAGGCAGGTCATGTTTGTCTCCAAGCTGTTTCACCAGTGCTGCAACCAAAATAGGAATGTTTGTCAATGATTAGATTTTACATAAAAACGTCGAGAGAAAAATTCTATACACAATAAATAAGACATAACCGAAAACATTCACAAAAATGTTACGATATATTTCAAATACGACTAGACATGAGGACTGAACTATATCCAGTCCGAGGCGAAGCAACCAAAGAGTTCAGTTGTGAGCCAACCAAAAGTCAATTTACGAATTGATGTCAGTGTGAACTAGACAAGCCTTTTAACTGTTTTAAGGCATAAAAGCATAAGCTTAAAAGCATAGGATTTCTTTGTTTTGGTCAAAATTATGTCGAGCTAGAACTATATTCACATACTTAAAACTTATTAATCGCAGGAGCAATTACGATTAATGCTGCTATTAATTAAGCTCTATTCGCAGGAATTGCAAGTTTGTAACGGCTGTAACTATTATTTTTAAATTATTATTGTTTTTCCCTTCAATTACCTTTCGTGGGAGTATTATTTTTTCACAAGTATATTAATACAAAAATCAGATGTTTCATGAAAGTAGATTAGTGAGTTAAAACACACCTAAAGAATCGTCAACAATCTCTGTGTACGTCCTTCTTGCAACATCCAATAACCCTGGAAATATAAGCATGCTGGCTATAGGCACTGTATTCTAGAAACGTAGCTCAATGGGTATACAGCGGCGGTCTAGATACCCGAAGATGAGAGTTCAAAACCCGCTCGAGCCAACGAATTTTTCGTTGGTCGACTGCAGTGTCAGACTAATATGAAACTGGTTTTTGGTATCTCTGAGGATGATTCTGAAATGTAATTGCTGAATACATACCATTAATGTGAGGCTGTGAAAATAGAAAGAAAAATTATGGTAATTAGATCGAAACTGTACTTTTAATTATTTTCTATAATTATGACAACAACGACATAATAATAATAATAATAATAATAATAATAATAATAATAATAATATTTAATCAGGAGGTTCGCATATCACCAAAGGTGTTTTTCAATGAAGCCTGATGATGGTCAATGAAACATGATGCTGAACATGATGGTCAAATATCACCTGGTGGAAAAGCATTGCCAGTAGATCATTAGCAAATGCGCAATCAATTTAATGAACACCCTGCATGGCATAACGAGCTGTACGTATCAGTGTTAAAACGATGATATTTTAATATAAAATATAATATAGCATTTGTTAATTCTGAGCGTTGATTGGTTAAGAGCCGTGTTGATATAACTCAATGTCAACACGGAAAATTTCTATCTTTATATTTCTTTGTGTTATAAAAAATATATTAAAAACATTTTCCGCATTGATATACAGTTATATCAACACTCATGGAAATTGGGAAAACTCGAAATTCTGTGAAAACACTCCGCCCCGCCCTTCGGGCGTCGTGTTTCCACACAATTTATCGTTTTCCCAATTTCCACGAGTGTTTACATAACTCACGGATATAACTGTATATCAATACGGAAAATGTTTTATATTTGTTAAATATAAACTGACGTACGCTAAAAAAACTATATATACAATTGACAGAACCTTTCTTTTATGCACTGATGAAATTATAGCGTGTTCGATAGTCATGTGATCGCCGTCGTAACGCTCAAGAACATAACTACTTACTTTATCTGTTAATATGAAATTATTATTACTTATTTGTGCTTTTGGACGACATCAATGTCTATATTTCTCTTTCAACACAGTCTTATTGTTACTAAATATCTAAAACCTGAGTTAATTAAAACATTAAAATCCTACTATTTACAAATAAAAATTGGCGTTCTATACCACCTTAATTTAGTCGGTAATTATTCTTAATACTTATTACTGAATAGTTTTGCCCTGCTTGAGCGTATGGTTGTGGCATGAAAACAAAGACAAATGCGTTATGCCGGTGTTGTCAAATTTGCACCCGTTTCGCCACTCTCTTATTTTACTTTGCAGCACTGCAATTATACATTTTTGATGACTGTAATATTAAACAGTCTTGCTTCATTTTCTTACTTTTATTGCAAAACATTTCTGTGTCCTCATGTTCATAGTTCCCTTTTGATAACGCGTGTCATCATGGATCACTTTCTGGATTTCCTCCATAATCTTTTTAAATCTTGGGTCACTTAATGTCTGCAAGAAAAATTAAAATTAATATCACATCGACAAGCACGCAGGGCAGCTATTTGATATTGGGTCGTAGAACTATTCTGTGCAACCCACAAAGCCATGTCTTTGATCCTCGATCCTTAAGCTAGCCGTACTAATTCCAATGGAAGACATGCAATAGACGACACGCTTTCCTTACAACGAGTTCGTCAGTTGCTGTCCTTGTAGTGTTGCCGCAGTTCAGCAAATTTATATATAACAATATATAAATTCAAATTAATGAGACAACACGTTTGTCACCTTCAAACCTAGTTATAATCTCATAGTAACAGGATAAGCTTGTCAACAGCCACAAAAAGGCGATATCCAATAGTCCAAAGTTCAAATGTTTCTCTGGGCACGTGTAAACCAAATGAAAGATCAACTGACCAATCATATGTCAACAACGAACACGCAGAACAAAGGTCAATGTGATAAGGGAGTTCACTTTGACAAATATCCAAACAAAGAGCAATGTCTTGTTACAGAGAAAGAAAATTTGAAAATTTGACTTGGTGCGGGGCTGTAAAGAATTACGGACATCGAATGAACTGAGACAATGTGACAGAAAAGAGTTTATGAACGCTGGAATTGACATATCATGGTTATATTAAAGAAAATTTGGTCAGTAACTCAGTATGATAATTCAGTGAGACGCAGTTTATTCAAATAGAACTCTACCGGACAAGCGCTTTTACTCTTTTGGTGGACAAAGGAGTACGTTGGCCCAAGTCCCGACGAAGTTATTACCATTAAATGAAACCGCCGCTGGGGGAATAACAACAAGATCGATAGGCTAAAGCAGCTAAACACGAAATCAACAAGCGTTCAATTGATATCATTCCATGTCTCAATGCACATGCTTCCTAAAGTGAAGCGGTATTCGGCGCGTAAGTATGCGGTGCATTGACACGTTTGTTTCGTATTCCGCATCTCAAACCAACCAAAATGTATTAAAATTCGTCTATTTTATAACAACATTCTGTGATTCTGGTATTTATATTTGTCGATCAAGAATTCCAATGACAATTTTATTACTACCTTGAGGTTAGCCGCAGATTACAGCAGGCTTCAGATTACGCCTCTGATTTGGCGTTGGATTGGGTTTCAATCAGGCCTTACATTAAACTGTATTCAATCGCTCAAAAGTAGAATTATAAAACTTCTTTTTCAGCTATTTCACAAAATTAATTTGACCTGCATACATTTTCAATACTTTACTGTTCAAAACTTAAGAAAGCAAGCTCATTTGTGAACGAAATTTGAGATTTAAAACTCTGCACATGATATACATTTTGGTACATTTGCGATAAATCGGCAAGATGGATATCAGGAAAGATTGGTACGATACCATGTATGCCTACGCTTTTGAAAATTGAAAATCCTTTGATGTACTATTATTTACTGCATATAATCTATTTTGACTACCAAATACATATTCTTACAATTTCTTTCTGCTAATATCATGCATGCATGATTGGATGTTTGATCGCAAAATTTTGGTCTTGCTATTTTGAATTAAAGTAATGAATAAGCTATTTTTCTGAGAGTAATGTCACATAATTCGAGAAAGTTCCACCGATCATAATTGAAATAAAATAAGTGTGGTTAACAAATAAATGTTGTGCAAAACGTATTCATGAACACATTAATTTAAAAAAAAAAAATTAAATAAAAATAATTAAAATGTGCCTCGATAGTAAGCTTTGTTTGTCGTGTTACCAACCCTCCAATTAAAAAATTGTAAGATAGAAGCTTTGTGGGGAAGCTGCTGGTTGTCTTGGCCCCATCCAGGTTTCCTGTATATTCCAGGTTTTTTCTGGCCTTCCTGACTATCCAGCTATAGTATGAGTGATGGTAACACCCAAATATATGTCTAACTATCATCTGGCAGCAGCTGTCTTGTATACAAATACAGCTGTGGTGGGAGTTCGTCTATGGGGAATACACATGCTGTGTATTTGTGGGGTTGAAGTGTTCCCAATGGTCAACTTCAGGCCCATAGACTCAGGTTGTTTATGTAAATATAATCAGTCGTATCGTAGGTACTGTCCAAGTGGATTATCACCCCTTGGTTCAGGTCTATGTCAGAGGGGGTCGCTGCCCGGGTAGGGGTACAACGCGGAAACGGAACTGAACGGACCGGCGGAACCGGAATGGCGGAAACGGAAAAACGGAAACGGAACAGAGGGTAAAACGCGGAAAAGGAGGTAAAACGCGGAAAAGAGGGTAAAACGCGGAAAAGGGGGTAAAACGCGGAAAAGAGGGTAAAACGCGGAAAAGAGGGTAAAACGCGGAAAAGGGGGTAAAACGCGGAAAAGAGGGTAAAACGCGGAAAAGGGGGTAAAACGCGGAAAAGGGGGTAAAACGCGGGAAAGAGGGTAAAACGCGGAAAAGAGGGTAAAACGCGGAAAACAAACTTTGAAACCAAACTATACTTAAAACTTCGTTTAAGATAGTTTGTTTTAGGTTTTGGAGTGCTAGATCAGTATCATTACTTCGAAGATTATATTCTCTATTAAGATCTTTAATTTTGATAAATTTTTCTCTAAGACTTGGAGCGGACTGTTCATTAAGAATTTTGTACATCAAAACGCTCTTCACCCAATGACGTCTTACGTCATATGCCCACCGACTAACAATCATACACCTACTATGTAAAGGCCGGTTTACACCATCAAAGTTACTGTGTTCAAAGTGGCGTCATCTCGCCTTTTAAATTTAATTTGTGTTTTTGAAGGGTGTTTAATAATGGTGCAAACTTCGTTAATAAAAGCATCCTGCATGCAGTGAGCACAAAAACGTTGATAGTGTAAAGGCCAGACTCCACCGCTGCCCCCTCCCCCCCCCCCTCCATGTGAAAAGTGAATCTGACATCGTGGGTAGTAGCAGCCGTATTTGTTTCGCGAGAAAAAAGATTCGCTTCGCCATTACTGGATAAGTATAGCGGGTCAGTTATAATTCTCTCAAGTCTGTTATTTAATTTAAGAAATGCCGACTTGACGCCAACGGAACCGGATAATTTGAGAAAAACACTTGCGGTTTGACAAAGAAGACCACCTACGCAGTAATTGGCTAATCGCTTTCAGTGCGAATACCTTGCCATAGGCTTAGTCGCTTTATAGAGATAGTCTATACTGTATTATCCATACAAGCGTCGAGTCTGCAAAAATTTTCATGATACATATACTTAAAACATAACATTTTGACACTAAATACATAACGATTACCGCGCTGTCAGTGCAAGTTTTCTTTGCATATATACACTGTAAATTTCAAGGAGTTGAATCAGCCCCACCGAGTGTTATATTGTATCACCAAAAACGATGACAGAATAGCTATTTTAGAGTTGTTTCAACTCGTTGAAATTTACAGTTTAGACAACATGTTTCACAAATCTATTAAGGAACTGTGTACACCATTTCAACGACCGAATTAATCAGATTGTCAGATATTTAATTTAAATAACCCGGAAACATGTTGTTTGTGCAAAGAAAACTTGCCCGCAGCGCGCAAATCTTATTTGAAAAGCCGTTAAAAAATTGTATGTTTACACGCACAAAAAGTGACGTATTTAGTGACAAAATGTTATGTTTTGAAAGGTAAAATGGTAAATGTCATGAAAAATTTGCTTTCAAATAACTCTTACGAGTCGTTTGGGAACACGCTGACTCGACTTAATTAAATACAAGTTATGGTGTCATATAACTGACAAGGTAATGTAATTTCATTTATCACTATACTTTTGACAGTCACAAAAATTTTTTTCTATAAAAGCTATATTCTGAAATATAAAGTCCATTAGTAAGTTTTATACCCATCCATACCTCAGTGCAATTGTAAATGTTTTGACTTTGCATTATAAAACTGGTAAAATTTAGACATCTTATACAAAGAATAATGTCCCAATAAACAAACTTATATCTCAAAAAACAAAACAACAAGGTTCAAGTCCGAACAGCCAACTGGTGCTGTGATTACGTACAATTAAATTATTATACCAAACTCTGTTAGAAAATGTGTATGCACAGGAGTTACATGTGCTCTAACTGAATCGGGTGTTGTCACCATTCGTGGACTGAAATAGGGCTGCTTCATTTTAATACAGCGGAGATTTATGTGAAAGTACACATTCTGGAAACTCTGGCGTCTCTCTCCTGTAATCTTATCTGGCCATTCCCTATTCATCTTTGTCACTAATACCAGATCGTACGGCTCTATGGCAATTGCCCCATGAGGTTTAAGTGACTGGGAGCAGCCAAAGCATGTTCGAACTAGAGGTGAGCATAACTGCAGCAGCTGAACATATATTCCCTCCAATGGTCTAGAGAATGGCATTGCACTGTAGATCGGGTAGACCATTGACGGCCGTACGTCATTTGAAGGTTGAAGATCTTGCAACTGCTGGTTATTTGATGTAGGTTGGTGATGTGGCGGCTGTACATCAAAATTTGGAACACTGTAAAAACCGTTCGTACACTGGTAAAACCGTCCATGGATACGTTGTGGGTTGGTTGATCCTCCAGGAAGTGATGATTGAGAAGAAACCTCCGCGGGGTTAGATAATGGCGGATTTATGGATGCACTGGTGGTGGTGGGACGTGATTGTAGGCGGTCGACAACTGTGGTTGGTGGGGCGTTATTCGAGCTTCGGCCAACTTTCCTCCTTGCAGTCGCTGTCTGTCTTGATTTTTTCCCAACGCCTTTGCCACTGTCGCAGGTTATTAGAGCCGTTAGGTTTGGGCGTTGTGGACCCTTTCCACGCAGCCATTTCACGTAGTCAGCTGTTCTACCCGTTTTTTCGGCCACAGCCAGAGAATGCGAACATATTTTAAAAGCGCTCCACCCGGGACAATCAGTACACGTAACTTTGCCATTCTTAGCAACGGAGACGTAATGAGGTTTTGCCATTGTTTCACTCTCGACCATGTATGCTTGCCCGTCTGCAGTTGGTGCCTGGATAATTGCATCAACCTTGTTGAGCAATACTTTGGCTTTTGCTGAAACGTGCTCTAGGGTAGTTGAGCTGGCTGAGGTTATACCAACGCTTGTCAGGTCGGTAGAAATTTCGACCGGCTGCGTTTGCCGGCTTGTTATTGATGCACTCGGTTGTATGGATGAGCTGTCGACGGTAAGAGGGGACATTTTGGCGTTGTGAAATTTTCTGACATAGGCTTCCTTTTGATGGGAATTTTTCTTAAACCATTGATCAGCTGAAAGCTCCAAATCAGAAAACTTCGGAGCTAGACGATACGGACCATGATTGATGATGGCAGATTCCACGTCTTCTGTTTGTCTAAGCACCAAAACGCTCATTTCCTGACAGAATTTACTCATCTCATTCTCTTTGAAATTGACACCACGTTTAATCAATGCATTTGCTGATTCGGGCACGTTGTTGTAAAATGGTTCAGGAGGGTCACCCAAACCAGCATGTCGACGGACGTCTTTTAACATGCACTGAACTAGCATTTGTTCCTACAAAGCGTTAAATTAGGTACTGTAAGGTATTGTGAAAACATAGTACTTGTATATTACGTAAACATAAATACGAGTGCGCTTCGGCCAGGTGGATTTGTTTTCATAATTATCAAGTGGTTTAGAAATTGGCTATAAATTATATACTGTTACTGTAGGTTTCGTGAAAATGCAGCCGCTTAAAACACGCGATTTTTTTCGATGATTGTATTCAATAAAAAAGCATAAAAAAATAAGTGTGATAAATAAATGTGACTGCATGCTACGTCGGTAAACTCATGGGCGTACCAGGCGGGGGGGGGGGCGGGGGGGGCGGTAGCCCCCCCAGTTTTTTGGGCAGTCGGGCAATATTCGCTGAACAGTCGGGCAATTTTGGTTAATTAAAAAAATAAATGGGACAAATTCTGTAAATTTTGCGGAAAATTTTGTGAAATTTCCCAAAATTTTGTAGGTTCCGGACAATTATGGCATGTCTGGAAAAAATTTTTGACCCCTAAAATGGTACACTGACCGAAATTTTTTTGGCGACGTGGAGGGGGGTACTTGTCGGGCAAAATCCAGAAAAGTCGGGCAAATTTCTTGCCGCCCCCCTAATTTTTTCCATCCGGTACGCCCATGGGTAAACTGTTAATTCAAGAGATTGACGTGAGAGATATGTATGCTTAATATTGAGTCAGGCAATATCAACCTGTTCTTTTATCTTTTCAATTTAAATATATACAGCTATTTCAATCAACGTTGTCCCCCGAGCAAAGCGGAAACGTCGAATACGAGCGCGAAAGGCTGCTGGGAATCGCTAATAAATTCATTCGTTTATTAGCGATACCCAGCAGCCTTTCGCGCTTGTATTCGACTTTTCCGCTTTGCTCGGAGGACAACCTTAATTGAACAAGACGCTCTACGGAGCGTTAACTCGCTGGGGCTATACAACTACGCACATTACTGTACAATGTACATGATACATACAGTACACAGCTATTTTAATTAAGATTTAAGGTTTTCCCCGAGCTAAGCGGAAAAGTCGAATACGCGGAGCGCAAAAGGCTTAATAACACAGTACTAATCAAAATTATTATGATTAAAGTATATTATGATTCAATGATCTGTCGATCTGACATCCACTATCGGAGAAAAATGCGAGCCGAAACCTAAGTATGTACCTATCTTATAGTCCATGTGTACGTGTTTAATCATATGTACTGTAATATGTCTATGAATGTAAAATCTATTTGAGTTTTTAATCATCTGTTGGTAGTGAGGGTAGCGTGCTTAATTAAATAAAGTTTTAACATATATTTACATACACAATGCACGGGTATAATATGAGTGGCAGAGCATTAATTATGGCATTAACCTGGCATTTTATAAAGATTGAAACAACAAACACACGCACCCTTATATGCCAAAGATTTGTGTGTCATTTATGCATTTTTTATTGTACAATCATTGTGGTTTATCTCACCTTGCTGAGTATGTAATTGTGAAACTTAGGAGTCACACCAGCTGGAAGATATTCTTGTTCTTTTGAGTCCCACACTTCTTTTACAGAGCTCAATCTCTCCCGAAACTCGTCAGGGTTGTCAGCATCAAGTAGCCCTATAGAAAGGTAAATACGTGACTGAGTCTGTTAGAACAATTACCTTCTTTATCTCAAGAATATAATTAAAACCATTCTGTGCACCGGTCTAGGTGAACGGGGTTCATGCAAGTATAACCACGTATAAAATTTCTGCGCGGGCTTGCGGTTGTGGCCTTTGATTTCTTTAATTCATGTCCAGGGCCGCACATTAGGGGGGAGGGGGCAACCCCATGTTTTGTGAAATATATCTGGGGTGAAAAGTCGGTCCCAAAATCTGAATGGGACGAAAAAGTCGGTCCGGCTAAAATCTGAAAGATATTATCATTTTGTGTCGAAAAAAGTAATAGGTGGACATTCTGGAAATGGAAGTTGCATGCATAAACATAAGAAAAACGAATTAGACATACACAAATTAGAGTTCACTGACACACTCAAGAGAGCAAATAATCAACTTCCGTGTTGCAACAGTTCAACCAACGTAATGCGATCCGATTACCTCAAGCCCCCGCGGTGCAGTTAAAATTGTTCGTTGTTAGCCTTGTCGTAAAAGCTGAAACTTTGGAAGGCAGAAGTAAATCAGCGGCGTAGCCAAGATGGGGGCTCGGGGGGTTCTGCAATGGGCATAAGGACAGCCCTTGTGGAAAGCTGAAATCCGGGCAGAAATTGGGGTGGGGGTACGATGTGTGAATAATGATACCCATCTCTTCTGTTTGCCAATAAAAGTTGAAGTCTTCCCTACCTAGAATCCTAACTCCAGTAAAAAATGCTTATGGTTGCTTTAAAGCACATTTGAACTTGAATTTGCGCTCAAGGCGATACTCATGACCGACTTCTACAAAAACGAAGACATGATGCTATTTTGCTGTTGTATTTGCGTGTACAATACTATGTTTTACATAAATATTTTTTCGATCTAACAACATTAGGCGACTTAAAAATGTCTTTTTGTGGTTGTAACTTTTCTTCAAACCTCGTCCTAAAATACGTGAAATAGCGTTCTAATGAATCTAGAAATTCAAAATTTTCCTCGCGCCTACGGCGCTCGCATTCGAAATCCATAAAAATTTTGCCCCCGCCCCCCATCCGAAAGTTTAGACCACTGCAAAAGTTCTGAAAAACTGAACGTTTATTTAAACTTTTGGAATACTATCCCCGTCTTACCGTCTATGCGCTTTAAATAGTTGGCTTTTCTTACCAAACACAAATACTACAAAAGTCGGTCCCAGAACATAGGACACCCCCCAAATTTTTTTCGAATGTGCGCCCCTGTTCATGTCGTGCAGTTTTTTATTTGATACTATCAACGATAAACACGTACCCTTCTCTAATGTGTCACCAACTCGGCGTCCAAATATATCCGCTAGAATCTCCTTTTGTGCTTCATCAGGTACTCTAGAGGACTTCAGTTGCTCCTTGCAGTTGTCGCGGAAATGAGTGAAGCATCGCAGGTGGATTGCATGTGGGAAACTGAATCTCATTGCTCTATACAATTCCTCCTCGCCATCAGTACCAAAGGCTAAGATACCTCGCGTATCCTTGTTTAAGCTTAACATCTTGCTGAAGAAATTATTGTACGCATCAAAAGACTTGGTTTGGCTTATTAACATTGGCCCGATCATTGTTGGATGATTACCACTTGCTCTGTCCAACACTTTTAGATTACGGTACGAGGTCACCGTGACGTTAAATCTGCCCAGATTAAAGGTCGGGTCGGCACCGAATATTGAAAACTCTTCTGGGTCAGTGCAAAACGTAGCTATATCATGTAGTTGCCAGTCAAAACCTAAAACACACCGCAATTCAGGGGCTCCAGTTACTTCTCTGATAAACGGAAGCTCGTCGCGATTAATTTGCTGTCGCTTACATTGTTCTAGCAAAATCGCAAGGGAATCAATGTGTTCAAAGTTTGTGGAAATTGTATGTCCTCTCCTTGCATATTTTGCCTGGTCACGATTTCTTGGGAGATCGCTTATCGATGACGCGTGCAAAATTCCACCTTTTTCTTTGTGAACCGTGTGGTAAGCTGCTTTTGGTGCTTGGGACGATGCTGCACTGCGTAGTTCCTCAACGGTGCTCTCTTTCGTCCTCGTGTAGGCCGGGGTGTGTTGTCGTTTGTTATTTCCGTGAGCAGCTGGTGTTACTTGATGCTCTATCCCATCGAACATATATTGAAAGAAGATTGAATTGGGATATCCTAAAATGTACGAAAAAAGTGTACAACAATAGGTGTAAAGAACGACAAAATACACTACAATATACTCAAACTGTCTGTACCAGTGTAGGTAGTACCAATGTAGAAATGCTGTGCTGAGTGGTTATATTACTACCTTAAAAAATAAGCAGGCTACCAACTCTTGACGAAGGGCCTTCGCTCGAAATGTCGAGTTTCTGCTTATTTTTTAAGGTAGTAATATAACCACTCAGCACAGCATTTCTACTATTATTATATACCGATCGTCAAAGCTCCATTTTTATATTTTTTCATTATTCTGTTTCCCTCGCAACAGCGCGCGCGAGAATTCGAGAGGGAGACAATACGTTATCCACCGAGGAAAAAGGAATAAAAATTGCGTGTCTCTTCACGTAAAGATGAGCCCTTTGAACAAACTTCGTAACCTTGATAATAAAAAATTGCGATGCATTTCAAAATAAATGTATTTTTGTGTTTTATCTAATGCCGTTCATTTTTAACTTTTATTCATTTTTGACTTTTTTTTTCATATAAATTGAGTACTTTTTTATAACTTGTCAGCCTAAAGTGGTCTTGTATTTTGCGTGCTTTTAAGCAATTGTATGAAACTTAGGCTGATAGCTTTTAGCACAATGGTTCTTTTTATGCGAGGTGTAATTGAATAAAGGCATGCTTGCAGAAAGTGTCCGCAACGAAAATTTTAGTATTTCATCACTTGTTGTTCACAAATAATTGTTGCAATACAATTACACACAACCGAATAATTACGCGCAATTCGACTAATATTTCTTACCTTGTAAAGATGACACAACCTTTTTCAAATCTGGCGAAGATTTGTTTTTGTAGTATACTCTCTTCAATGTGTATCCCTCAAATGGACTGTCCACCGGAACAATGTCTCCATCAGTTCGCAAAGCAAGCTGGATACGTTTGACTCCATTATTCGTCCAAGCACCCATATCGTCACATTTCCAGTCATTTTGTGACACTAGATAAGAGGTATCAAGAAGGAAGCAAACATTGTGTGAAATGTTGTTTGGTGGAGCTTTGCATGTTCTGATATCTGCAGTTGGCTTTAGCAATATTTTCAGAATCTCTGCTGGAGTTTTATCCATTGGTTGCCAATCAAACACAGGTAATGACTCGTTACCATTGTAAAATTCTCCTGTATTTCTAAATAAAGAAATCGGGAAAGAGCTCAGTTAGATGGTCAACTTTTTTGATTATACCAAGAGAAATCATTATTTAAAATAAAATTTCAGAGCTTCCAACTCTCACGGATTTCCCGTGTGACCACAGGCGGCCCAATCTTACCCTGTCAAGCAAGCTGTCGATTAATAACAGCAAGAAATAATACAAGGCTGGTAACTTTGACCGTTAATTGCGCTAATTGGGACAAACGCTGACAGAAATCAATCGAATAACGCGAACTTCGGCTGTCGCATCCTCGCCAAATTACGTTACATCGGAAGAGCGATAATTTTTACATAATATACTTTTCTTTAACAGAATTGAACAATAACCTTCCTGCAGAAAATGCCAATTGAAACTTACAAATGTCTAATCTTACGAGGTTCGTCACCGATCTGAATTCATGGCCTTCAAATTCGAATTACACGCTGCATTGTCATTGGTCGGCTTTCAAAACAACAACAGGCCATTCGATCACTTGCGAAGGAGGCTAGCCATTCACTAACTCACCAAACGTTCGCTGTCTTACCGGAAATGTCCTGTTGTTGTTTTGAAAGCCGACCAATGACAATGCAGCGTGTAATTCGAATTTGAAGGCCATGAATTCAGATCGGTGACGAACCTCGTAAGATTAGACATTTGCAAGTTTCAATTGGCATTTTCTGCAGGAAGATTATTGTTCAATTTTGTTAAAGAAAAGTATATTATGTAAAAATTATCGCTCTTCCGATGTAACGTAATTTGTCCAGGATGCGACAGCCGAAGTTGGCGTTATTCGATTGATTTCTGTCGGCGTTTGTCCGAATTAGTGCAATTAACGGTCAAAGTGACCAGCCTTGTATTATTTCTTGCTGTTAATCTTCATGTCAACCCAAACTATGGCCGTTAACCTCTTGTCAACGCCAATCTTGGCCGGTTCTCGTTAAAATATTTCAAGAAACACATGTAAGTGCTTTTCATTATACTATTATATAAAGATATAACTTAATAAATTAATAACACAGGATTTTCAGGCTAATGATTTTCAATATACTATTTGTATAAAGATATAACGTAATTAATAACACAGGGTAAGATTGGGCCACAGATGTTGTTTACGAGTTAAATTAAATAATTTAACTTTTTTTAATTTACTGATTATTTTTTTAAAAAACTGTATTGAGCCACCTTAATAGTTAAAATGTGCAACAAATTAAAGTTAAAATGTCCAACATATTTAAGAACTATTTAACCATAGGTTATTTTCGAAATCCGTGAGATATTAACAAGCCGTGAGCTCACCGTGAGGTTTTAGTAAAATCCTTGATGCTCACGCAGTCATGGTGAATCCGTGAGAGTTGACAACTATATGCCCTATATACATGTATCGTAATTTATATATTCTTTACCATTTATTGAGTCAACGGCTGTTCCAATATACATGTTCATGTTAAAATCAGTTTAATAAATGGTGTTGTGTTGGAATTTACTTCAGTTATACTGCTCTCTATTTTTTATTTGTAGGTTTTATGGTACGACGGGGTTTGTTGCTCCCCCTTTTTTATGCACAAAAATATGACCCCCCCCCTCTTTTTCCATCAGCCCTCCCTCCCCTGTAATTAATGACCGGTCCCTCACTATCCTCAATTAGCAATTAACATTCCTGAGGGCAATAACTACAATTAACTTACCGTTTTCTGCGGGCTGGCTTATCTATTGGCACATCGTTTCCCTCGCTACTATCGTCGGAATCAGATAGAACTGTAATTGTTGGCGTTCTATAAAAAGTTATTTATCAAGTTATTATTTATTAAGTCTTGTCTTGCGGACACCGCGCTACACTCCGCTATTTTAAAAACAGTTCGTAAATTCCCTGCAGAAACCACTTTAAAATGTATTGAAATAACTCTTGCTATTACGGACTCTCACTATGTTACGGCATTGGCGGGCATTTCAAACACTTTATGCATGTGGTCCACAGCTTGTTCTATACCCTTGTTAAAACGAACATTTTTGACGTATTTCCCTCTGGACACAACATGAAAGTGAATGACTTTTTAATTTATGAGAACGGGTAATTTGCGAGCTGTGAAGTTGCGAATTATGAGTTGCAACAGCTTACCGGAGCTGCAAGTTTATACGAGACAGTTGTGAGTTCCGAAATGTTTACGTGTTAGCGAACCACTTCCCTGCAAAAGTGCAGGCACGTTTGGATGACAATAGAAATATGTATCACTTATTTACAAAAGATTGAGGGAAACAGTGTGTTTTCTGGACCCAACAATGAATGTCGATGGACAACAAAATACACTGCTTTCCCGAGGTCTCGGTAAATAAGTCGGTTTTGTTAGTATATATAGTATATAAGTATCAAAGTATGAATAATTGCGTCGTTGGTATACTTTATAAAACGTCGGGTCGACTTACCGCATGCTAGTGACGCAAGTTGGATTAGCCAGGTCTTCTTCTATACTGCTACTACATGTATGTGGAGATTGTTGTTCACTCTCAGCAACCTATATATATAAACAATTTTGATAATGCTATGGGTAGCTAAGCAGCACATGAGCATATTTTCATCATCAGTATCACTTACATCCGAGGTGGCGTACATTTGGGTGTCTGTTTCCGTATCTTCTTCACCCCTACGTTCACCCAGCATGGTCACATCTTCATCACTGTTTATGACTTGAAACGAAAATTATATATAAATGACAACGATCAGCATGCATATATCAAGTCACTACTAACGCAACAGTGTTCTACAATTTGTTAACGCGTTCCAAAGAATTTTGAACAATTCCAAACTTGTGATTTTCCGCACAGATTGAGGAAATTAACAAAAAGTCGCAGACTCGTCAATTTTTTTAAGGAAATTCGCTTTTTTTGGCAGACACAATTTGACTGTCTGCACAAATACCCTTTTTATATCAAGTCAATGCAAGATTGCACTAAAAACAGTATATACGCCAAAAGTATTTATAGGAGTGTCTGAAATTCAAACTCCCCTATATCTTGCTTCCGAATCTAAGAGAGTCTGAAATTCAGACACCCTTATAACTTGCTTCCAAGTATAAGGATGTCTGAAATTCAGACACCTCTATATACAGTATATTGCATCCAAATATAAGGGTGTCTGAACTTCAGACACCCTTATATCATGCTTCCGAATATAAGGGTGTCTGAAATTCAGACACCGCTATATCATGCTTCCAAATAAAAGGTGTCTGAAATTCAGACACTCCCATATATATTGCATCCAAATATAAGGGTGTCTGAATTTCAGACACCCCTATATTTGGATGCAATTAGAGTTGCTGGCAATACAGAATAAATAACTGATGCAAAATATAGGGATATATAACTGACATTCAGACTACCTTAATCTTTCTAATACAAAAGTCAACGCGTTCCAAACTAAAATGGGATTTTCAATTATATTTTTCTCCGTTAGTAAAGGTCTTTTTCCAAAAAATGGTCATTGCATTTTTTCTTTCCCAATGAGCAAAATATATATACTGTCCGCAACTGCAACTTATAATCAAATTTGGAACTTATAACCGTCCGCAATGAATCTAAATTTGATGCAGTGAGTTTAATTTTGATTCTAACTTTTACCTCTAAAATAGAAATTATTTTGAGAACTATAGTATGCCTAAAGTAGCCGCATCAGCTAAATTTGTTGTAAATTGAAAATTATGACGGCCTAAAATTTCTGAGTATATAGAGTACAGATATGGGTTTCCACTTCGTTCAGCTGATCAGTTGGGTATGAAAGCCTAAAATACCAGGTCAGTTTGTTAGAAAATGCAAACTATTATTACATATAATTGTTTCACAACTGAGATGGAAAATTGCACTACAAATTAATAATTGTTTGTACAGTAGTTTTAAAACTATATTCTATAACAAATCAGTTCGTACTTCCATATCCGTATCGAAATGAGGCATTCTTAGCAGGAATAAAATTACAGATAAATCATAACTAAGGCAAGTAAATGCAGTTAAAATTGGAATGCTGTAATAAAATATGCATATAGATGCAAATCTTCGAGTCGCACAGTGTCAGTACACAGTAAGCTTCAATCCCTACATACATGCAGTTATTAAACTGAAATTTTATCCCCACTTAGCCGCGTAAATTCATTAAAGATATATTGTTCGTCCAAAATAAATATATATGTTTTAGAGCCGAATAGCAGTATTGTAGAATGTTTCCAACCACATATATAACTATACGTATAGAGCCTGAGTTCTTAAACGTGCCGAATTATTGGAAGGTATCTATGTTAAATATAAATATATATCTGAATCTGATATCTTTGTGCGGTTTGACAGTTCGATTTCATATTATAGCTATGATAAATATACCATCACAGATTTGTACATTCTTCGACTGAATCTTTATCACGCAT